>MU834949.1:0-42924 GCA_029204225.1 Diphasiastrum complanatum | reverse complement strand
CCCCCCCCCCCCCCCCCCCCCCCCCCCCCCCCCCCCCCCCCCCCCCCCCCCTTTTCTCCTATCTCTCTCAGCCGCGCTCCGTGGCCGCCTCCTCCTGCGGAATATTCCACGAATAAGCCGTAGGAATATTCTATAACTATTCCTTTCCCTCCCTCTCCTTTGTGCTCAAAAAAAAATTGCCAACAATTTTCGGATTTTTTCATGGTTTCAAGTATTTTTCGTCGAGCACTCCACTATTTCATGGATTTCAAAGTGTTATCCATTTCAATTTGTAAATTTTTTAATACCCTCCCTTGTAAATTGTATATAACCCATTTTACTAGTATTTCTATAATTTCCATAAATTTCTTGTTTCAGCTTGGATTTCAGTGCAGTAAAAACGAAAAGTGGTCATAACGACGAGCCTAACACTACTGAGCTATTGAAATTTTGTAAATATTACTTTTCAAATTATTTTCAAGACCCTATTTTACCTTCAGTCAAAATTCTTTGTGTGTAGTTACAAATTTTCAAATCATCATATCATCTCCGTTTTAGATCGGATTCAAACGCTTTAACAAGCAAAATTGTTCATGGTGACAAATTGAACACAACTACTAATTCATTTTAATTTGTTACACTTTCCATTCACAGCCACTTTATTCTTCGAGGACTCAGAATCTTTAAGTGGGTGGAGAAGAGCAATTTTACTAGCTTGTAAAATACCATTCTGAATAAATTTCAGACGGTGAATTCATAGTCCACATGTCTTCACTAGTCATTAATAATGGACCTTTATAGTCAAAACAATCAATTTCCATCTATTGATGATGTACAATCTGAAATCGTACGTTATAGCCTTGTATTTGACGAACAACCAAGTTCAATCAGCATTGATGATTGGTTGACTGAATTAGAAGCTTATTTTTGTCATCGCCATTATTCTGAAGAAGATAAAATCTATTTCGCTTCATTGTGCTTTCAAGGAAAAGTTCAAGCATGGTGGGATACTCAAGCACATTTGAGCACAAAGCTTTGGAGTCAATTCAAAATTGCTTTCATTGATAGTATTACCAGGTTTTATGAGAAATCATCCAAATCTCTCAAACAAACTGGTTCTGTACAACAATTTAATTAGCAATTCTTGGCATTGGTTCAGAAGACAAAATTTGAGTATAGAAAATGTTTGAACTGCTATGTGGGTTTTCTTCAAACTCCTATAAAGAATGTGCTTCAACCAACTCTTTCCAAATCCATTTATGCCGCTAGTTTTATGGAGTTGCGCAATATGATGGATCGTGCACTTGCTCTGGAGCACTTATCTACAAACCATATCAGTGAATGGTGGAAAGTCACCGCTCAATGGAAACCTTATTATTACAACCAATGATTGTCTGAATACGTTAGTCATACCTTTGATGGAAGCATCCACTCCATTAATGTAGACAATTGGCTAGAGGATTTGGATTATAACTTCTACTATAGTGGAGGTATTGGTGACAGTGATATAGTTTTCTTTGCTTCATCGGGTTTCCAAGGACGTGTTCAGTCATGGTGGAACATCGTTCACCACTTTCATCCTGAGAATTGGTTAATTTTCAAAAGAGTTTGTAGACAGATCTTCAATCGATCTGATTTCATCCAATGGTGTTCTTTGGACCAGACAACTACAGTTGCTGAGTACAATAGAGAATTCCAACAAACGGTCCCAGTATTCGATTGTGGAGAAGTATATCTTGTACAATGTTATATATATGGCTTACAACCTCAATATCGGAGCATTGTAGAAAACTATCTACAAACTACTTCTCCATAGCATGGGTTCCGATTAAGGGAACCTATGGAATATGTTTTAAAGTACGAACAACAAGAATAAAGGCTTAAGTTGGAAGCTGAAAGGAAAGAAGAACAATCCAGATGGTTTGAGAAAATGAAGATCCGAATTCAAAAAGTGAGTGTATACACTAAAGCATCAATGGATCAACAACCAAAACAGGTACAGGAAAGTGAAGAAATTTTTGAAGATGAGCACGAGCAAAGTGATAATGATGAAGTGGATGAGCGAAACGATGATAATGAGTCAGATGAGCAAAGTGACGACGAAAGTCAAGTCCCAGATCCAGATACAGTTGCAGGCAACAAAAGTCCAATTCAAGATTCAGATCAAGTTGCAACAACAAATGGTGAAAATCAGGATTCAGATGAAAGTCAAGATTCAGATCAGGATGTGAAGATAATTGAACATGCTTTCGAGTTTTACTTCGATCATCAAAGTCCAGAACTTGAACTACATCAATGCCTTAATCTGGTCAATGAACAAGCAACTATGGATCGTCAGATTGGAAATACTGCTTTGCTCGAAGAAGTCAATCAAGGCATTCACCAAACTTTTAGATTGAGGACTATATGACACCGATATTCCATGATTTGGAGTTGAGTGGTTATTATAAGAATCCGATCTACGAACCATGTCAAATTGATATGGGAGCTTTTGAAAATATTTTTATTTTTGACAACAATCTAATGGAGTATGAGGTATTCAACAAGAATATTGTCCGCAATGAAGATATTTCATTATTCCAAATAAATCCAACTTGTATCAATACCTTGGATTATTGTTCAATGCCTCATAGATCCATTTTACAAGATCTTCAGGTGACTTTAGTTGGAGAACCCGTTTTCTATGGATTCTCCAGAACTCAAAAGCCAAATTTTAATTCGCGTGCATATTTAGAAAGTATGGATGTTAATAATGACTAGGAACATTCTCTCAGTCAGCCAACACTCTATAGGAAGCTGATTTTAAAACATGCCAGCAATCTATATAAGTTTCTTTGGAGAGGTTTACATTGCTCAATGGACTCTAATGTGATCAATCTTCAATTGACAATGATAATTGTTCATCAATGGTTATTTGGAAGAATTGAACCATCAAATCCCTGGTTCAACTTTGGAATGTATTTTTACTAATTGAGATTGATGCTTCAATGATTTATATAGGCAACTGCAAATTTTATATTTCGAGACAAGAGTCCATTTTTGAGGTCAATCAGGTCAAATATTCACAACCACCTATGAATGAGGTATTGACCAAATTCGAAAAAATATATTTCGGTCAACAATATGCCTAGAATTACATTTCACCATACGACCGAATTTCAATATTCATGTCGGCTACTTCATATAGAGCATGTATATTTGAACAACAATTCATAACTACCATTGCTCATGGAAGAATTATAATGTTCTTCATCAAGTTGGTTAGACAACATGGATTGCCAGTTACGGTAGAAGAGCCAGATGCAACACAAAACCAAGAATCCAAGGGAATTGGATAAGCATCCAATTTGTTATGATGTTGAGGAAGCAGACAAAAGAGGATATTGCGGTGATGCACTTTGTCCATTCCATACAGATTGGTTGCCAACAAGCAATATGGTATTTCATCAACTCTTCTTCGACCATCAATTTTCCTCCATGAGAACAAGAATTACAGTCTAAAGCCAACAAAACGACTTTAATTCAATAGCTTTGGATTTGTAAAGAGGCAATAATTGTTTTTGGACCACACATCCTCAATCATGACTACTTAACCAAGGCGATCAAACTGATTAGACAAGCATCTTCATTTTTGAGGACAAAAATGTTTAAGTAGGGGGGAGTGTCATGTACTTTTAGTACATCAGTGGTTTTCAAGGCAATATAATATCCATTGTAAACTTTGTAGGCCCAAAGGGAAGAACAAGGCGGTTCTCTCTTTAGGCCCTCCAAAGTAATTAATAAGAACAAGGGCCCAATGTAGCCTAAATAGTACTTAACAAGGGTTAACTATCCCTCAAGATAGTTAAGTTTAGTTAAGTGAGAGCATTGTTTATAATTAGACAAGAGACATCAATTTGTGGATCTTTTGGCTCATTTTCAAGTGAGAGCTTCTTGCTTCCTCCTTGTGAATATGAGCTATGGGGATTTCCATTGCTAGGTCTCATGTGCCTTATCTACATGAATCCATGCTCCATTTCCATTGATTGTACTCTTTCTTTCATTGCTAATGCAATTCCATTGTGATCTCGTTCTTTCTATCTTTCTATTGATATGCTATCTTGATTGTCTTGTACGCTTCTTGCTTTTAGCTTTACTATCATTGTAATTGCTATTAGTTTGGGATTTGGCACATGACAGTTATCCAAAGACATGTGCCCCAGAACATAGGCAGATCAGCAAGAAATGTGCAAGTACCCTTATTAGTCTACCATAGGTTTTCTCATGTACTCTATGATCTGCACACGACCTGATCTAGCATATGTTGTAAGCACACAATTCATGTCCAATCCAGGCCTACAACACTGGAAAGCTCTACAAAGAGTTCTGAAGTACATTCAATCCTCAAAGCACTATGCCTTGAGTTACAACGGAAATATAAAAGCTGCACTCTCTTCGATTACCTATTCTGATTCAGACTGGGCAGGAGACATAGATACTAGAAAATCCACCTCTGGCTACATTTGCTTTCTTGTAGGAGGACCCATTTCATGGAATAGCAGGAAGCAGAAATGCATTTAATTATCCTCTACGGAATCAGAATATGTAGCAGCTACGTCAGCAGTGAAGGAGATTTTATGGCATAGAAGACTACTACAAAATCTGAGATTCCCACAGGTTAGTCCAACTATACTCCAATGCGACAATCAGAGTTGTATAGCTTTGTCGTTGAACCGACGAACTCACACAAGGACCAAACATATAGAGGTTCAACTTCATTTTCTCAGAGAGAAGGTTCAGAATGAAGACGTTGCACTAAGTTATTGTCGCACCGACAGTATGTTGGCTGACATTCTGACAAAACCATTGTCAAGGGACAAACATTCTACTCTAGTAGAATTGTTAAATCTCAATTTGAGTCCAGATTCATAGCAGCAAGCTTAAGGGGGAGTGTTGGAATTGTAATCTTCTCCTACTCATCCCTTCGCCCTCCTTCTACTTTGAAGAATTCTATATGTTGAAATGGAGATAATATCCATCTTGACTTTAGGCTTGCTACAAATATTGTACCATACAAGTATATTGTTCATAAATGCAAAATGCCAAGTTTGGCCTAGATAGAACTTGAGCTACATGGATATGTCACATCAAATGATGAGTACAACTTGCATATAGTTTGTAGACATAGAATTAGCAAAATTATGCTTGTAGAAACTCGTGGCAATTCGCATGCATTAATTGTAAGTGATCCATAGTGACATGCAAGGCATGCACAAAGTGTAATGGACACATGCATGACGATTTTTACATTTCTAGTTAGAACTAGCACACTTGCAAAAAGTTGGTAGAGTTTCATGCATGAGAAGTGACAAATGTCACATAGACTCTAGTTTTCACTTAAGATGTCATTAAATGATGGATGGATGTGGTTCTACCTCGAGCTACCTCAAACTCCATAATTATGTGTAGCTCTCCTCATATTTGATGATGAAGAACCAAAGCTTTGTAGCTATCTCATGCAAATTTGGATCCACACATTTTTTTGCTTGTTATCTCTCTAACTCGTGTTGAGGCTAATGCTAATACACTGATATCTTGTACTTTTGCTCATTATTGATTTATTGCTATCATATTTTGATGCTTAGCATGCTAGATTGTGGTTACGCCATAACTTCTGTACTAGATCTTGTTAATCAATCTAGAATCAGGTTATTGTGCTAATCACAAAGCTTAATTAGATCCATCATACTTGTGGACATTCCCCACACGTGTGAATTTTGGAAATTTTGTCATGGTATCAGAGCCAAATTGAGCTTTTCATGCTAACATCTCTGATTGTACAAGAAATTGAGAGCTAATTCAAGCAAAAAAGCAGTTTTGCACTTTTTCTCACCTTTCTCTAAAGTGTATTTGGATCAAATCGGATTGGAACTGAATTTTCAGACCTGAATAGTGGTAGTACGGAATTTTGGAATTCCGCACATGTGAATATCAGAGATTTCTAGTCCCTTCAGTCTCCTTGCTTATAGATCCAAAGATAGTGGTGTTATAGCTTGATGGAAAGCTTATGATCTCTACTTTTCATAGAAATTGAAACCAGATCAATTTGATGTGTCTATCAAGAGCTATAAGCTCTTAAAGAGGATAGGGATAGGTCTAGAATTTGAGTGACAACATTTTGATTTGATTCAACCTTGCCTTGTTCTGAATCCATTGTTTTGAGCATCCTACACAAGAAATTGAAAATCAAGACTAAGTTTGAAGTAATTGAACACCCTTTGAGCCTTCTGAGTGTCAATAGTGTTTTCTTTTGAATCATTTCACACATGCCAAAAGTAGGATTCAAACTAGCCAAAGTGTCTCAATCCACTTTGTGTGTCTGATCTAGATAATCTTGTCTTGTGGAAGATTTGAGATCCATCTCAAATACAGTTGCAAGTGTTTCACATAGGAAGGTAGAACATCCTTGAAAATACCTATAGTGAAAGAGAGCAGCAACTTTAAGTCTGATTGGAACAAGCTCAAATATATTGCAGTCCAATAACTAAGAAGTCTTCATCTAAATGGCACCTCTGGGAGGATATCTTCTAGAAGCAAATGAAAGACTAAATACTTCTAATTACTCAATTTGGAAGTTCAGAATGGATTCTATTTTGATACTCCAAGATGTTATGGATATTGTGCTTGGTGTTGAGGAGGAGCCTCAAGCACAGGCTAAAATTCCTAAGTATAGGAAGAGAGCTAGAATGGCTCTACATTTCATTCAGATGAATGTATCTAATGAAATTCTGAGAGAGATAGGATCTTGCACTATAGATAAAGAAGCTTGGGATGCACTTAAGTCTATCTATGAAGCAAAAAATACTTCTAGAATACTCACTTTTAGGAATCAGATTTTTCAAAGTTTCCAAAGAAGTGAAGAGAGTGCATCAAACTATGTTCTGAGAGTTAAAGATTTACATAGAGAGCTTTCCTGTGTTGGTGTTACTATTAACCAAGATGAGCTAGTTAAAGTCATTTTAAATCGCTTGAGAGATGACTATGATAATCTTGTTCAGTCTTTTGCCATTAAGGAGGAGTTGCCTAATCTAGAAACTCTCCAAAGAATTCTTATTTCTGAAGAATCTAGACAAAGCTACAAACTTTCTAGGATGAACAAACTTCCGCTCGGTAGAAGTGCCAAACTCTCTTTGTCAAAGACAAGCATAAAGGAAGGAGTAAGAACCAGTTCTCTCAAGCATCCAACAAAGACAAAGCCAAAGATCGAGAGAAAGATGGTGAAGAGGATGATTCATCTCATCCTTCTACTTCAAAGACTAAGAAGAAGAAAGTGAAGTGTTTCTTCTGTGGCAAAAAGGGGCACTATGCCTCTAATTGCTTTAAGAAGAAAAATCAACTCAAGCAAGCTAATCTCTCCAAAGAGATTGAAGAAGAATCTATTGCAAGTGATGGAGAAGGATCACTTATGGTGTCCAGTTTTTCTTCATCACCTTTCAAGAAAGATGGAGCTTGGTACATAGATAGTGGAGCTTCTTCACATATGTGCTATTCAAAGGAGTCTTTTGACTCAATTGTACCTTACAAAGGACTTACGAGATCTATTTACACTGCTAATGATCATGAGTGCTCTATAGAAGGAATTGGCAACATTCCATTGAAAAAGTTCTTGCACTCTCTAATGTTCTTTTCATTCCAAGACTTACAAAGAAGTTGATTAGTGTGGGAAAGTTGCTTGATAATGGTTGTGATGTAAAGTTCAACTCCAATACTTGCTTTATCAAGAAAAATGATGAGATCCTAGCTGATGGATCTAGATGTGGTGGAATTTTTAAGTTGAATTCTTATGAGAATGCTTACCTTTGTGAAGTTGCTTTGTTATCTAAGGAGGCGTTGTGGCATAGAAGGTTGGGGCATCCTAGCATTAAATCTATGTCTTTCTATGGTCAAGAAAGTGAAGGCAATTGGTCTTCCAAAATCTCTTTCCAAAGATTTCAAGCCTTGTGAGGCTTGTGCTATTGCAAAATCACACAGAAAGCCATATCAGAAGTCTTTTATAAAGAATGCTCATCCTTTGGAACTCATACACTCAGATGTACATTTTTTCTCTTCTAAAAGTATTGGTGGTGCAACATGTTTTGTCACCTTTATTGATGACTTTACTAGATATACTTGGTTGTATCTACTTTCTTCAAAGGCTATGGTTTTTTATCACTTCCTAATCTTAAAAGCTTATCTTGAGAAACAGTTTCCTTTCAAAGTTAAAGCTTTAAGATGTGATGGAGGAGGTGAATACATCTCCAACAAGTTTCATGAATACTGTGAAGGTGAAGGAATAAAGAGAGAGTTTTCTTGTGCTTATTCTGCATCTCAAAATGGAGTTTTTGAGAGGAAAAACAAATCTTTATGTGAATATGCTAAAACAATTCAAGTTGAAGCTTCTTTGCCTATTGAATATTGGGGTGAAGCTATAAATTGTGCAAACTATTTGTGCAATAGATTACCTCACAATGCACTTGCTGGAAAATCACCTTTTGAAGTCTTGTTTAAGAAGAAACCTAAGGTAGATTACCTTAGAGTTTTTGGTTGTGCTTGCTTTGTTCATGTGCCCTTGGAAACAAAGAAAAGAGATGATCCTAATTCTATTAAAGTGATCATGGTTGGATATGCATCCAACAAGAAAGCTTACAGAATCTATGTTCCCTCTACCTCAACAACAATTGAGAGTAGGGACGTTATCTTCCATGAGGATCAAAAATACATTCTTGAGGAGGCCGAGTTCAAAGATTCTCACAAAGATACTCCAATCATCACCCTTGAAGACTATCATGGAGAGATGGGGCCAAGAATTGAGGAGCAGTCACCTGGAATCTTTTCACCAAGGAGATCTCAAAGAGAAAGATCCGAGCCTAGGAGGCTTACCTATGAAGAAAGAGGCAAGCAAGTGGAAATCAAATCCACTTATTGTGCTTATTTTATTTCTCATGAGGAGCCAAAGGATGTATATGATGCACTCAACTCAAAGGAATGGTACCTTGCTATGAAGGAGGAATATAATGCTTTCATTGCCAATAAGACATGGAAGCTTGTGGATCTTTCATCCAACAAGCACACCATTGGTTGCAAGTGGATTTTTTGAGTCAAGTACAATCAAGATGGCACAATCAACAAGTACAAGGCTAGACTTTGTGCTAAAGGTTTTGCTCAAGTTTATGGACTTGATTATGAGGAGACTTTTGCTCCAGTTGCAAAGATGATATCAATTAGAATCATAATTTCTGTTGCTTGTTTTTTCAATTGGCAAGTTCTTCAACTAGATATCTCTAATGCATTTCTAAATGGATATCTAGAAGAAGAGATTTATATGGATCAGCCTATTGGATTCATCCATGAAAAAGACAAAGTTTGCTTGCTCTTCAAAAGTTTATATGGACTAAAGCAAGCTCCAAGGTCATGGTATTCTCGACTTAACACCTTTCTTGAGTCACTAGGATTTAATCTTAGTAACTATGATCCTTTCTTATATGTCAAATTTTTTGATAAAGATATTGTCATCCTTCTTATTTATGTTGTAGCTATCTCATGCCATTTTGGATCCAGATATTTTTTGCTTGTTATCTCTCAATCGTTCTCTCTCTAACTCGTGTTGAGGCTAATGCTAAATCAGAGTATATCACAACCTCTCAAGCTACAAAGGAAGAAATTTGATTGAGGAACTTACTCTCAGACATCGGTCTGAATCAATATGCTCCGACGACATTACTTTGTGATAAGCAAAGTGTCATTGCTTTATCAACAATACAATTTAGTCCATTTTAGCACTTGTTTGGAGTTTTTTCATGAGAGCAATCTTTAAAACTTATGTTGGTTGATCGTAAAGGAAAATTTTGCACAAATACTAAGGTATGATCATTGGTTTTGAGATTAAAACCAATAGCAATATGCAATAATCATTGTTGATAGATTGAAAATGATAGCAAAACTAGTTTAAAATTTATAGTTACTTTTGTGGTAACAAGTTTGATAATGCAACGTCTTGAAACTTAAAACACTTAACAAATGAATGAATCATCATGATAATTTATTATATCTTGTCTCCTTTTTTTTAATCTAAAAAAAAAAGATACTTTTACTAGATCGTTTTATTCTTGTTCGAATGTGGTGGGTCCCACCATAGTACGTTGTTGTACAAATAGAATTAATACATGCGAGGACACTAGCATCATGTACATATAAGTCCGACCTCGTGAGAACAGCTAGCAAGGCATTACAAGTTGTCGTTTAGAAATAAGTGATTTGGGCATTAGAAGTAAATTAACTAATATAGAAGCGTATAGTCAAGTTTCGCTAAAATCCCAAGTTAGTAAGTTGGAAGGGAATCACATGAATCATGTGAAAGCTTTTGACACTCCAAAGTAGAATCGCATGAATGATGTGAAAACTCACTTAGCTAATTTAGAAACACTAGATTTATTAGTGAAGGGCTTGGACTAAAATTCTTGCCATTTTCAAGTAGCCAATCAAAATGAAGCGACGGGGCCTTCCCCAAGGATAAAAAGGCACCTCTTCAATACTCACTTTCCATGTTCAGCCAAGAGGAAGAAATTATGTCAAAGTGCAGTGTGCACATCCTTGTGTCCTTGTTTCTCTCATGCTCTTATCATTTCTTAGTTTTGTGTTTTGTTTTAATGCTTGTTTGCTTTTGTAGTTCTTGTAATTTCTAAGAGAAGTGAGAGGGGAAGGGATAAGCTCGCATCTCAATGACCTCTATAAGAGGTTCCAAAAATGGCCAAATTTGTCTTCAAAACCTTCACCAGTTGTGTGTACTATTGTCATGTGCCAACCCAAGAAAATACCAATAAGAATGAAATTAAATCCACAATCAAGTGAAAAACAAGACAATCATGTTGATGTACCCATAGAATACAAATTCACACATAGAACTCCATGAAATCAATCAAAGAGTGGAAGGAAATTAATACAAAAGGAGGATGGATTTATGTGGATTGAACACATGAGACCTAGCAAGCTCAATTCCCAAGGATCACATTCACAAGGAGAAAGCCTAATTCTCTCCTCTACAAATGAGCCAAAATATCTCAAAGGTAATGTCTCTGGCCTACTTGTTGACAATGCCCTAACTTAATTAAACATAACTATCTTGAAGAATAGTTAGCCTTTGTTAAGCCTTATTAAGTGTATTTGGGCCCTTCTAGCACTCTTATCCTTATTTAAGTACTTTGAGAAGCCTAAAGAGAGAATCGCCTTTATTCTTAAGGCTAATAGTTTTTTTTTGGGCCAACAAGGCTTACATTGGATATTATAATATATTTATGAGCACCGATATATTGAAAGTACATGACACTCTTCCTAGTTAAATATTTTTGTCCTAAAAAATGAAGACGTTTGATTAGTGAACTTGAATGCTCCAATTAAGTACTTTCGATTAAGAATGTCATTTCCAATAGCTTCACAGTAGTAATCATGGCCATTGTTAAATACATGAGCTATTGAGCCAAGTTATACTCCCATCAAAATAGTTCTTCCATTGAATCAAATATTCTTTGATTATCTTTTGCAATAACTTGTCCTAATATCCAACAATCTTTATTGGTTTTGAAACCATGTTACCTTCATGATCCAAACGTGGCATATTAGTAGTTGCAATAGAGTGTTCTCCCAGAGATTTTTAAAAAGAGTGACATGAAACACTCAATTCATATAGGTTGTTGGTGGTAGTCATAATTCAGCTCCCTGATCTTCTTCAAAATTTTGAAAGGTCCATAAAAATCTTGGAGCCAACATTTTTCTTTGAATTTTCTGAAACTTAGTGTACTTATAAGGTTGTAAACTTAAATACACAAAATCTCCTTCGACAAAATCATGAAAAGTCCTTTGTTGGTTGGCATATTGCTTCATGCATATATGTGCTACCTTGATATGTTTTCGATTAGCTTTCAAAATATCATTTGTTACATGTAGTCCACATCTACTTGAACTACAACCTCTGACAAATCCACATTGATCGGTTGTAATGGTTCATGGTATCCAGCTGAACTGGGAGCTTAAGATCGCCAAACAACATGAATAAAAATTAGAAGTGCAGCTGAAAAAGGCCAAGCAATCTATAGAGACATTCAAAAGTTATTTTGTCATGCTCCAGAATTTTTTAATCACTTTTCTTTGTATCAAGTTGACAAGGCTATTCAAGATGCCAAAAAATAGATGTTGCTACTACAAGGGCAACTAAACATGGCCTCCCTTGACCGAGAAAAGATCCAAGGAGAATTGGATGCCACCACCCTTGAGAAAGATAATTATCTTCAAATGCAAGCACCAAACCATCTTGTTCCACCAGAGGAGGTCAGATACTTATTTAAAAAGGTCGAGACATATCACACTTCATTGGCCGAATTCTACGGCCAATTTGAAAGATTCAAACGGACGACATTGGATGAGTTGGCAAAGGCAAAATCAATAATCAAAGAATATGAAAAAGCCGCCACTCAGGTCTTAGAGACGACACCCCGAATCCCGGTACCAGTAATTCCAACTTTCTCGCCTCCACATCATAACTAGAAACTGGTCACCATCGAGGAACAGATCTAGATGTTCTTACATCAGCATCCACATGAGTCCTCGAGGGGTGGCTGGGCTATCAAGTTGAAGACTTCAGAGATTGAAACCGACAAGGAATTGGATAAGCTACCCGCATTGGGTGAGCAAACACCATGGCACAAAACAATATTTGAAAAGACTCCAAACTCGATAAGGAGTTATGTAGTGAGCCCTCACCAGCTCCGGGTGGATCCATACTATATTCCGATGCCGCGAAGAAATAAATGGAATGATTTGGGTGTGCCATAGGATAAAATCACCATCTGTACCCCAAATTGGCCCATAATCCCACAATCATACAGTTGGTTGATTGTAGTAGACTTCAACCGAGCCTACAGGCTTATGGATACGACTACAAGACTTCACCAGATCCGACCATTAGGCAGTCAGCTATTTTTGCAAGCGACTTGACCAAGCAATTTTCACCAAATGGGATGATTGCTTACCCACATTGGCTTTCAATCCAAACATTTCTATGGCGTCCGACAAAGTCCAAGATCAATTGCCTATAGCAAGATTGTACTATCGAGCCATGATGCTAGGTGGATTTTGGGAGTTTAGATTTACTACATGGACAAGTTTCAATATCACCTAATAAAGGTTTGAAGAGAGGCCAACCAGGCCCGTAATAGTGAATCTCGCGAGGTGTTGTGGGACCGCCACCAGTTTTGGTGGGGGTTACTGTTGGAGGGTTTGTGGATATCAAGGCAACCCTAACCCTACTTAATAAGTGAGAGGGATTTGGGAGGGTTTTCGAATATTGAGGCAATTCTAACCCTAGTTAAGTGAGATGGATTTGGCACTCTACGTGTGTAAGTCCAAGCCGATGATCACATAGTTATTTGATTAGTTACAAGTCAATAAAAGGACTTTAGGCCTTTTTGCGAAACTTTTAATGTCGCAGGGCCTAATAGTCAAGATAGTGAATAAAATAGGGATTCCCATCAAAATTCAAATTCAAATTGGTTCCCTCCAATTTTTGAATGGGTTCCCTCACTTTTTCACATTCAAATAGTTAGGGAGGTAGAAATTGGCCAATAGGACTTGAGGCCAATCCACTATATATAGTGGTAGTTTTGAATATTGTACACATGTTCTCTTCATTTCAATAGAACCAGGTTGGCCCTCTTATGAAATGGATATGGAATGTCCTTGCTCTCCATCTTTCTTCCTCTAACTCTCATGTTTTCTTATGTTATCGCTCTCATGGTAACGAACCTCCACGTGACAACTAGCTTTATCTCCTTGATGCTTGTGTGCTTGGATCTAGGGTTGAGGGTAGGATAGGAAATGCCCACTACAAATTTTCATGCATAAAGGAACAAATCTAAATATGCCAAGATTATGATACACAATCTCTAACTTTGAAACCTAGTCAAGATGTAGAAACATCCAAAAGAATCTTCAAACTCTTCAAGTGGATCAAATATGATGAAGGACCTATTTTGGACCTGTAATAATGTCAAATATTAGAGAGCATAACATGCATAAAGATGCATGAAAAATAGGTCATAATCATCTTCACATAGTCAAGACAAATGAGGAAATTCTACACAATGTAGAAACCAATCTCCCTCCTCCAAGATCATCACCAAAATGAGGTATGTACATAACTACCAAAATGGTAAAGTATTCAGCTATATATAGCTATATTTGACCACATTTGAAAGGTTATAGAAGTAGAATTAGTTTCTAAATCTCCTCCATTTATCAAGTCAATGGTCTATAGTGACTAGCTTGACAATGACTACATAGTCTTATGATATATGTACATAAAAGAATAAAAGAATGTCATTTGGAACAACTTGGCCCCCTTCATATAATTTTCACACATGTGGCCTCCACTTTGAACCTTGTTCAAACTATTTTAAGTTTTCAAATTTAGGCCTCAAGTTGATATTTGCCAGGTTGGACTATTTTTTCGCATCTCCCTCAAATTCAACTTGGCCAAACAAAGACCATAATCACCACACATGCTTACCATAACCAGGATAATACATATGAGGCTACTCTTGTAGGTCTAATATTCTCAAAAAGAGAGTTTCTCAACTCTTACCCATTCTCTTATTGTCATCCAGTAGAGAGATAGAGGCAATATGGCACATAGAATGATCTCTCTCTCTCTCTCTCTCTCTCTCTCTCTCTCTCTCTCTCTCTCTCTCTCTCTCTCTCTCTCTCTCTCTCTCTCTCTCTCTCTCTCTCTCTCTCTCTCTCTCTCTCTCTCTCTCTCTCTCTCTCCACGAGTTCTAGAAGGCCTCTTGTAGTATAAATAAGGTGGCTTTGTACCGCAAAAGTACACTTCTTCAAGTAAAGCTTCCATTTCATCCATTTTATTTGCAATGATAGTTAGATTGTGATGAATTTTCTTGCCTTGCTACTAACTAGCTTGCCAATGTTTTCCATCACATTCTTTTTGGATTAGAAGCTAGTTTAGTGTGCAATCATTCATTCTCTTGATCCTTTGTACTTGCTGCAGCTTCACACGTGTGAAAGCTTTTCAGAATGTTCTCCAGCTTCGGAATTTTAATCCATGCATTGCAATTGGTTAGAATAGTCCTTGTTCAGACGTTAACTTGTAAATCCAAGTTATGAGATTGAAATTCAGTACAAATAGTGAGTTATGCCGCAAACACACAGTCACCAAGATTAGTTATGGCAGATCTCAGAGTGTGTTGGATCGATTGATAAGATGTAATGCTGCAACAGACAAAGAAGAGGAATTGCACAAGCTAGCAGAATGCTTATCTCTCTTCTTTATTGATTGTCAGTCATCTGCGTAAGTACAATGAGTTAGCGTCGCTCATATATAGAGTCACGCAAAAGGCTAGGTGTCGCTTACCAACAGTCAAATATCGGTTGGCTGAGAGCTACAAGTTGTTCTAGAACGATATGACTATTCTAAGAAAATGGAATTCTAAAGTTGCAATAGGCCTTAACATGTATTTATGCCTTATTGCATATATACATGGTCCAAAAACTCAAAAATTGTCACTATATACAAGATAATTGGATCATGTGGAAAATGTATGCCTCCACAAATCCCCTTCCTCGCAAACAATGGATTATGTCCTCCTGCCTTGCTTTTTGGTAACTGGTTTCCTGAGAAAGACCGCTTTAGCTCTGGCAGCACTTTCTTCATTAACCTCCTCGACTGTTTTTCCAGCTGTCCTCGGACAATAATCATTCCATTTGATGGAATCCTCATTGATTGCAAGATCAAGATATGTGCCCACTCCTTTGTTTCCCAATTGACCAATTGGCACATCGATCAAAGTATAATGTATGACAATTTATAGCTCCTCTTCTCAAGATAAGCCCCTTCCTGATTTAATTGGTATTCCTGTCAGATCGTCCATCGACCATGCAAACACATTTTGCAATTTTTGTAGAAGCTGTACATGCTCCTCACGTTCTTGGTCACATTGGTGTAGGCACAAATCTATCTTTATTAATTTCTATGGCATTGTAGTCGTTTTTATCTATCATGATTTATGTCAGACTCGCTCTGGTTCCACCCAGGACTTCCCTTGATTCTGATATTGGAAGCTCTTTTTCATCTTCCTCGTCTACCTCATAACATTCTACGAAATTTACTTGAGATTCAATAGGTTCCCCTACTTCCTCATTCCATCTTATGAAATGACCTCCTAAAAGGTTGACCTTTTGTATACTTGGGAAAAACATTTTGTAGCCCAGTTTATAATGGCAACAACCTGATATAACCATGGCCTCCCAAATAATATCGAATACAGTGGCGTATCCACTAGGTTTATAACAAAGAAATTCATGGCGAACGTTTCTTTTTCTATGGTAATATGTCTAAACTCCCCTACTGGAGTACAACGAGATGAATCAACTAAATGTATGTCATGGCCGATGGGTTGGATTTGATCTCCTAGTCCCAATTCTTTGGCCATGTTTTAGGTTATCAAATTTATACTTGATCCCGAATCCACTAATATTCTTTTAATAAGATAGCCGCCTATAGTTGTGCTAATTTCAGGAACTCCATAGTCCCCCCTATCTATGTACTCTATTCTATTACTATACGAGGGTATTGATGATTTTATAAACTCATCCCCTTAATCTTCGTAGAATGGAAATCTTCATCCTCCAAAGTATAACTTGAGGATGAAGTTGGTGTTTTGCCCTCATACTTATCATTTTTCCAAGATATAGTAATCATTTTCTTATTCTTTCCTTCCGACGTAGCCATTTGGTCTCGGAAGGTAATTTCCTTTTTCCTCCAATGCGTTATTACATCGGCTTGGTACAACCATGGTCTTCCTAACAATACTTTGTAGGATGATTATCCCGTGGTCTTTAATATTATAAAATCCATTAGAAATTTATGATCACCGATATACACCATGACTTGTAATAGTTCTCCTATTGGAGTCCTATGGGTTGCATCTGCCAACCTGAGGTGCCTAAGTGTGGGTGATATTTGATGGTGGATGCCTAGTTCGTATGCAGCCTCTTGGGTCATGATATTTACACTTGACCTCGAATCTATTGGTACCTTATCTAAAATGCATCCATTGATAATTATTTGGGATGTAAAAAAAAATTCTGAAAAAACTGCTTGATTTTTTTCTTATAGTATTGGTTATCTTCTAACAACTGCTGGAACGTTATGTTCAACATTCTAGAAGCAACTTCTACCACTATATCATAAGAACGATGCTTTGGTGGTGGTGGATCTCTAGGTGATTTTATGCTTAGTATTGGGTCTGCAAATGTAACTTTCTTAGTTTTTGCTTATGTTAGTCCTTCTTCAAGAAGTTTTTTGGCCTCTGAACTAATATCTGCTTCATAATATTTTTCATCAGACTGTCGATCATAGTCCGTCGAGATTCTTTGTGGTCTTTTCTGTATTTTGTGTTTGATTCGTCGCGTTTTTTGCATATATCACATTTTTCACTTTTTTAGATTTCTTCTTTTCGCGAAGTGTAGGTGCATCTTTCTTACTCCTAGTAGTAACTTTATTTACTTTGAACTCTAAGTCAGGCCAAACCTAGTCATGTTCAATTAATAGTTTTGGTTCTACTTCTATTCTTTGAACTATCATATCAGTATTGGTCTTAGATGGTGGTCGTGGTTCATCTTCCTTAGGTAGATTTACAAAATGTGGCTTAGGCTGCGTCTGTGGTGGTTGAGGGCATTCTCTAGTTACATGTCCTTCGCCTTTACAATTGGCGCAAAGAGGTACATATGTTGATGCCCTCCTTGGTTTAGGACAATCGGGTGAATAGTGTCCAGGGGCTCCGCAGTTATAACATGAGCCTCTTATTCCAGGTGGTGGAGTAGAGTCGCGTGCCCCTCCTCTATGCAAAATAGTATATTGTTGGTTAGTTCTCAGCTATGGTGTAGAATTCTTCTGATTAGAAGGAATGACGTATATGCTACCTCCTCATGTTTGTTAACTGGACAGAGGAATAATTCTTCCTCTATATAATTAGCTAGTAGATTTGGACAATTAGTTTTTGAATGGCCTTCTTTTTCGCAACTACTACACCAAATATTAGCATTAGATTTAGCTTTCTTACGTTTAGCTTTTATGTCTGACATTTGGACTTTTAAGTCCCCCATTTTTTTAGCTAATAGCTCTACACTTTTTCTTAATGGGTCTCTCTTTTTAGATTTCTCCATTCTCCTTCTCTTATCTAATGTTCTACTTTTTTATTTTCTATATGCAGACTCTTCCTCTTCTGACCCAGAAAAATATGATGACTAGTTGAAAGATTCTTCTTCATTCCCTGAACCAGACTTTGAATCCAATTTGATAGATAAATATGATTCTTATGTATGTTTTTGCTTATGTTTCCTACCTGCAGACGCTATGATGTC
Source organism: Diphasiastrum complanatum (assembly GCA_029204225.1). Lineage (NCBI taxonomy): Eukaryota > Viridiplantae > Streptophyta > Lycopodiopsida > Lycopodiales > Lycopodiaceae > Diphasiastrum > Diphasiastrum complanatum. The sequence continues at coordinate 24,501 of MU834949.1, read as the reverse complement.
TTTTAACGAAGTCATACATCCTTGACGACAATATCTATCCATTTTCTTGGGTAGTCCACCAAGAAACCATTCGTTTTGCATGGGCACATGATATTGCGCTCCTAGTTTTTCTATCAAGTTTTTGACTCTATGTGTACTTCCTAAGTGATTCTTTCGGCTTATTTTCTATAGAATTTAATCGGGCTAACAGTCTAGTTGAGTATCCTATTTCTCTAAACTGATTTAAAAATGTTGCCTTCAAGACATGCCATGTGTTAACCATTTCTAGAACTAACTGAGTATACCAGATCCTAGCTTGCTTCCTTAGTAGACCCGGTAACCTTGTCCTCATTTGTGCGTTCCTTATTGGCTATCGTGATAGATTCAAACTGAGACAAATAATCATGCGCATCTTTAGATGATGATCCTTTGAAGAAATCATATGTGATCTTAGTGGATGTGGGTGGCGGTGGGTTAGCCATGTTATCAGGTGGTGGTCAGGCTTCAGATCAGAACTAGTTAGATGGCGGTTCAGGTTCCGATTCAAAACTAGACTCAGAAGATGAAGTTTCAGATGTTGGTAATTCAGGTTCCGATTTAGAACTAGATAAGGAAGATGTAGATTCTGATGTATCTAAAGGATTTGGCGAGTTAGCAAACTTCTCCTTGAAGGAATGTACAAACGATACAGAGGCGTTATAGAGGTTATCAAATGCTTGTGGGCTTAATCTGGCTCTTACAGGCGAATTTTGTAAACTCTCAAGATATTGATCTCGTGCTTTCCTATATGCTTCTAATCACTTTTCCTGTGCTACCCGTTTTTGTTCAATGGTTATGTCTGGTTGTTCCTTGCACATACATTACATGAACAAAGATTTATGGATGACTTGGTACACTTAAAAATCACAAAAGACAAGATTCGTCTCCTCGAAAATGGCGCCAAGTTTCTACAATAATGGTAATAATGTGTAGTATAAAAGGTATATCATTCTCACAAAGAGAGATAAATCTTCTCTTTTGGATTATAAGTGTAAAATTGATAATGTCGGATGGAAAGTATGTAATATTCAGAGTTGAATACCACAATGGAAAGATTGGGAATGGATGGCATATTGAGAAGATGCATTTTGCAGCATGAAGTCTCTCAAATCATTACATTGTCGCATGAAGGTATGGGGGAGGTCATTTTGCCACAAAGATTACAGTTAGAAAAATTCTTCAGTCAGGATGCTAGTGGCTAATGATGTGTAAGGATACCCATGAGTTCATTCAAAGATGTGATGTCGTCCAGCGAGCAAGACGACCAACTAAGGTACGTTTTGAGCCATTACATCTCATTCTAGCAAGAGCTCCATTTGAAAAGTGAGGATTAGATTTTATTGGTTCCATACACCCCGATGCATGTGTGGGACACAAGTGAGATATATCCTGGTGGCTATAGATTATATGATCAATGGGTCGAAGCCCTTTGCGTTAATGTAAGGGAAGCTCCTCTAGATCTTGCTTAAAAGGGTACTTTATCTTTCAGACAACTAGGAGAAATAGTAAGCAACCTTCTTGACAAAGACAAGCATACAAATTCAACAATGCAAAATCAAATAGGCAATTGTTTCCTTTCAATGAACACAAAAGATTAGTTCTTTATCACTGATTAGCAAACAAATTAGAATAGCAGACAAGTTTTTTTATCTGAGTACAATGTGCTCATTCAAAAAGTGAATGCCACTTTCTGATTTATGAATGTTCTTCAGCTTCGGAATCGTTCCCTGCATTGCAATTGGTTAGAATAGTCCCTGTTTAGGCGCTAATTTGTAAATCCAAGTTATGAGACTGAAATTCAGTACAATTAGTGAGTTATGCCGCAAACACACAGTCATCAAGATTAGTTACATCAGATCTTAGAGTGTGTTGGATCGATTGATAAGATGTAATGCTGCAACAAACAAAGAAGAGAAATTACACAAGCTAGCAAAATGCTTATCTCTCTTCTTTATTGATGGTCAGTCATCTACGTAAGTACAATGAGTTAGCGTCTCTCATATATAGAGTCGCACAAAAGGCTAAGGTGTCACTTACCAATAGTCAAAAATCGGTTGGCTAAGAGCTACAAGTCGTTCTAAAATGATATGACTATTCTAAGAAAATGAAATTCAAAAGTTGCAATAAGCCTTAACATGTATTTAGGCCTTATTGCATATTTACATGGTACAGAAATTCAAAAATTGTCACTATATACAAGATAATTGGATCATGTGGGAAATGTATGCCTCCACACACACTCCCTTATGAGTCACTATTAGTAACATGCAAATCCACCAGTAGGCCTTTAACCACGAATTATAATAAGTGCCATTAGGGTCCCAATCCGCCATGCTCATAACTAGTTTATGGGTCCACATTGCCCTTTGACTCTCTTGCAAAATATAAATCTAGTGTCTTCATGATCGTGACATTCTTCCTCCATTAATGAAGGTTTTGAATTTCAAAAGACTTTTGGTAAGAAAATCCTTAATAGAGATACTTTTGCTACTCATAAACTCTTTCCAGTTTGATAGAATGCTATACTTACTAATGATAAAGTAGACAAAGGTTTTTGGAAGAATTTGCCACTACCATAATGAAGGTTCATTTCTCTAAAAAAATACTACTCTTAATTAGTATAAACTCTCATAGAGACTAACATGGAATGATAAATATTCACAAAATTTTTTAAGAGTAAACCTTAGTGAAGCCAATCAATGGAATCTACTATGAAGATTATAATAAATAGAAATGTAATTCTGAATAGTGGCAAAAGTTTTGAAAAAAAATGAGCTATTTCAAAAAAATATCTGTTAGCCAAATTAATCAAACGAAAAATCAAGCTATTATTGAGAGCAAATTTCACATATTTGAAAAAATCGGCATGTAAATCCTGGATGTCAGGGTAAAAATTGGCCTTTAATTGCCTATAGATAGGGGTCCTAGCTCACTGCCCAAAATGTGGCTAGAGAAAATTTTGGCCTTAGAAATGGCCGATAAAATATTTTACGACCCTAGAATTGTCCAGTTACGCAAGTTGAAATAGCCAACATTGAATCATTTTTTACTAACATACGAACTGCCAAGTGTGTTTTTAGAAAAATCAATTGGTGAAGGAGTCCCTAGTCATGAATGTCCAAAAACATAGTGCAAGAAACGAACCAAGAATGGGAAATTTTTTTTTTCAAAAAAGGGGACTGAAAAATGTTGGGGTAGTATCGAGAAATTGTGAAATGCCTAACAACAAACTATGGGCAAGTTTTGGGAACTAAGCAAAATATGTGGGTCAATAGGCCAGTAGCCTAGCCATGCAAACTAACAATGCAGCGGCCAACTTGTGCTTGACATCTCAAGGACTATCATTACTACCATTGAATGGGACTTCACGCCTGCTTTACTATATGATCAGTCCAAAGACTGACATGTGATATACAGAGCTAGATGCACATATACATATGCAATCAGCTTAGATATTGATTTATCAGATCAGATGTATCGCATTAGTAATGTATTTGCTAAGATGCCTAGCATTATCCTCCAATTCTAAATTGTTTTTCTAGATTTGTATACTGATAAATAGATTTTCTTATAGCAATCTCTTGTACATTCACACAATCTAATATACTATGTGCTCATCAAATAGCTGTATAATTGTGTGAATGATGATTGTTATTTCTACTTTTGATTGTGAATCAAATACTCCTTATTCTACTTGTGTGTGTCTTGTCGACTGAGTCAAAGTGTAGAATCATGGTTGTCCTTGACGCCTTCAAATTATGTAACTATGATTGTCTAAGAAACCTACTAACTCATCGATTAATCAATTGCTTATGTTCTAACATATGATTCTAAACACAATGCTCTTCTTTCATTAGTCTTCTGTAGCGTTAATCTAGCACGACACTCTGATAGTGGTGTTTGACACAATGAACTGTCACGATCTTTCCACCTTCCCAACAGTGGAATCAGAGCTTGTGTTGATTGTCATAACATTTTCATTTGTTTTATTCTTTACACATTGAGCTATTGTCTTCTGGAATTCAACTCATCAAGCGATTTAATGGCGATGACTTTCACATGTGGAAGTATCGCATGAAGATGATATTGTTGGAGAAAGATTTATGGGATGTGGTCAACGGATCTTCAGTCCTATCACAAAAGAGGTAGATCTTATAGCCAAATGAAAATCCAAAGATGGCAAAGCCCTCGCATTATTATTCCTGAATCTCAAGGATTCACAAAAATCTCTTATCTGTACCTGCAAAATATCTAAACAAGATTGGAAAGTATTCATTAGTTTGTATGAGATCCAAGATGTTACCACTCATCTATTTTTATGAAAAAAATTCTTTTCTAAGTCTGGCAAGATGTCAGAAACAACTTCTATTATGACCATGTTAATCACGTTAGACTATTGATTGATCAGCTTGCTACAGTCACGTGGATCACAGTTTACCGACAATGATGATGTCATGACTCTCTTAGGAAGTCTTCCTACTTCCTATGATCATTTAGTCATGCTGATATCTACACAACCAGATATAAATATGCATAAGGTCACTTCAATTCTTCTCCAAAAAGCACTTCTAAGGAAGTCAAACGATGTTTCTACATCAAAGAAATTGGTTGCACTATATTCAAAGAAGAAGTAGTGCTAAAAGAAAAGTCATGTCAATACTTCAAAGTCAGATACTCACTATCCATTACAATAGGAAAAGTCGAAAAAAAAACATGCCAAAGTCTTCTACAAGAAGAAAGGACATGATATAGAGGATAGAATTCTTGCAAACAAGAACCAACAGGTTCATATTGTCGTCCCTGATGCTTCTGAAAACAAATCTAACCAAAGTTGTTTATGGCCGAATCGAACAATGATTCAGATCTAGTTGTTGCTATCTCGAGTCAGGTGTGACACAACATATGACATTATGATGAGACTGATTCAAGCTTTTTTTTTCTACATATCATGACAATAGAATTCATCTTATCAAGAATGTTAGACTTGTCAAGAATAGTACAACCCTCCGTATCAAATTCAACCCTATGACCAGAATCAATGATTTTGCTTATAGAAAGCAGATTTTTGGTAAGGTTCGAAATATATAGAACATTGGACAACAACTTAACAGCACCTCTCTGAAATTTGACCCTAACTGTTCCTTCACCTTCAATGGAGTGGATTGAGTTGTCTCCAAGTTGCATAACTGTAGAATGGGTGAAAGGCTTGTAGCTTTGGAACCAGTCCCCATGATGGGTCATGTGTTGAGTTGCTTCGAGGTACCAAGAATTGACATCCTGTAACTTTTCGACCTTGGTCATGTAGTCCTTGATGAGATGGCCAGTCCTCTTATAGTATTTGTAGAAGAGTTTCTACATTGGCTGGAATGATAAAGAATTCGAATTTGACCCTGGGCTAGAATTTGACCCAGAGCCAAGATTTGACCCAGACTGCATGTTGTTCTTTTTGTCTGAATAATTAAATTCTGTGGATTTCTTTGATATGTTCCAACTTTGACCAAACACTTATTATCTATCAGTTGAATTATTGATCGAGGCCATACCATCATATTCAATGTCATGCCTTATTCGAGACAACAACTCAAATGTTCTAGTCAAAGGCTATAGAGATGGTAATCTCTATAGATTAAGTCATGAATGTGCACTTACATCAGAAGAAAAATCTTTGTCTACACCTTCATTAGACAAGAATATCCTATGGCATCAATGCCTAAGATATCTCCATATGAGATCTATATCTTATATCTTCTACAACAATCTTATCGAAGGAAGTCCACCAAAATAGACTTGTGAGACTTGTATTCTTGGCAAGCATGCAAGGTCAAGATTTCCCAAAGGCCAAGCTCATAAAGCTATAGGCATTTTGGACTCTATGGACCAATGCAAATCCCATCATGTGAAGGATCGATGTTATTCATTACATATATCAACGATTTCTTCTGTCTATGTTTTCAACAATCCATACGACTATCTAAAACTTAGACAAGAAGGAAGATCAAAGCCTTATGTATAGATGGAGGAGGAGAGTTCATCTCAATTGCTATGAATGACTTTATAAGCGAATCTAGGATTCATAGACAACATTCTTTGAGCTATACTCCTTAGTAGAACGAAGTAGCTGAACCAAAGAATCAGACTCTTGTTGAGTTAGCAAGATCTATGTTACTCATTGCTAATCTTCCAAACAAGTTTTGGGTAGAGGTAAGAGCAACAACCCGTTACATTTATAATCATTGTAGTACCAAGGCCATCAACAACAAAATCCTTGAAGAGGTTTAATCAGGTACAAAACCATCTGTAGACCATCTTAGAGTACTTGGATGTGTCTACTATGCCCAGATTCCATCTGAACTAAAATAAATTTGACTAAACTAGTACCAAGGCTGTATATCTTAGATATCCATCAGATCATAATGCTTACAAGGTCTACGATCAACAATCTAGCAAGGCACTCATTAGCAAAGATCATGATTTCCAAATGAAGAAATATTAATTTAATTTTGGTTCGAATACCAAACTATTGACTACTAGTATCAAAGACAATTCTGTCTCAATTCCTTCCACTTCTACACGTTGTCATTCTTCTTCTGAGTCTGATCAAGATGAACAACAAAATATTCGAAGATCTACTTGAATGACGCATCCACCAGAGAGGTATACTCCTCAAGCTTTGTAGGTAGCAATAGAAGAGCCACTTACTATTCAAGATGCACGATCAAATGTAGATTATGATATGTGAAAGGCAGCAATGGATAATGAATATAATTCATTAATAAAAAACCAGACCTGAACCACCAGCCAAAAGGAAGATCATCCATTGCAAGTGGATCTTCAAGAGAAAGTACAACTTCGATGGCTCAATAATGAAATGGAAGGCAAGACTCATAGGCAAAGGCTACTCACAAGTACCAGGTGTGAAGATTGTGAACTAGTTTAGTTGATCTAATTTGGCAATTTTTAGGCCAAATAAGGTCTAAAAATAGTGTTATTACTATTTTTAACAAGTAGATAGAGTGATAAGATCAGTTTTGGACCTTTACAATTGGTTGATGGAAATACATTGCATCTAGTCAATAGAAATAGGTTTTTAGTAAGTACATGGAAACTACCAAATTAGGCCAATAATTGACAAGTGGCCAAATGACATTATTTTTTCTATAAGTAGTTTTACCTATTTGAAAAACTACTCTTGAAGTTCTCATTTTATGTGGAGAACCTTTCTTCTTCTATTCTATGTCTTTTTATAGCTTATCTCTCTTGATATTGGCTATTCTAATGTGCAGAATGCATGTAATCTTGTGTAGATTGAATCCACATGTGTGAAGTAATGTTGTACAAATACTATAGTAGGGTTTAGACCATAAGTGCTAGTGTGACTAGTTGTGAGAGAGAAATACATTTGTTTAGTTCTATATCTTTGTAATTTCTTCTTGATTTCAATTGTTGATTTTCAAGAGAGTGCTAAGTGCATTGGAACAGGTTTGAAGAAGAAGATCAATCATTGCAACATCACAACAAATGGAGGTTTCATATTGGAGAGCAATGATAGGCTTATCTTAAGCAATTATTCAACTTGGAAGGTGAGGATGGAGTCCTTATTTGAGATGAATGAGTTGATGGAAATTGTTGCAGGTGTGGAGGAGAGACCTTTGGCACCTCAAAATCAATTGATGTATGATAGTAGGGGAAAGAAATCTCTTTATGTGATTAAGATGAATGAAACAAATAAACTTCTCAAGGAAGTTGGCAAATGTATTTCATCAAGTAGAGCTTGGGAAACCTTGAAGAAGGTTTATGAATCCAAATCTACATCTAGGGTCCTAACCCTTAGGAGAAAAATCTTTCAAAGTATTCAAAAGAAGGAGAAAAGTGCTCATGCTTTTGTTTTGAGAGTTAAAGCTTTGAATGATGAATGATCATATATTGGTGAAAGCATTAAGGATGTAGAATTTGTGCAAGTTGTTCTTAATGTTTTATACTTAGCCAAAGAGAAATGTTATAATTCACAAGGACAATAGGCCCAGTAGACCATGATTTTGAGCACAATCCAAATGGATTCACACAATCCATCACCAATCCTAGATGTAAGTGTCAAGGCTCATTTTTGAACTCATTCCATGTGTCATCTACATCTGCCATGCTAGACAATCAACAAGGATCATCATAGTATCAGTTATGGACTTGATCCTAGGTATGATCAGAAAGTGCCTCACTACCTTGGCAGATATGGTGTCTCCTTGTAAATTTTGTCTATGACAATGATCCCTACAATGTGGACATGTTGGATGATCATGCTAATCTAGTGCAAAGTTTTCCAAGTATGGAGGACTTGAAAGAGGTGTGGCTAAAGAGTTTAGACTCCAAACAAGAGGAGGAACTACTTCTATATCTCAAGGAGGAGAAGAGGAAGCTATATTCTCAAAAGACAAGTTCAAGGGCAAGGGAAAAGCCAAATGGTCTAAAGACAACATCAAGGCACATCTTCTTTTGTTGGTAAGAAAAAAGATAGGTCAAAATGTTTCTATTGTGGAGTCAAAGGACATTTTGCTAGTGATTGTTTTAAGAAGAAAATAGACAAGGTAAAAGGAAAGACAATCTAACTCTAGATGAGGATGGTGATGACAAAATGCAAATGATTCTTTTGTGATGTCTTCATGTTTTTTGACTAATGGAGGAGATATTGAGTCCAATAAGACTTTGGTTGTAACTAAAATCTGAATAGTATGCAGCTTTTGAGATGGCTTCCACCCAAAGGTCTTCGATAATCCTGCACTTTCACACTTTTTGCACTTTCAACAAGTACGTTTTTTACGTTAAGCCACTCCATTCGATAATAGTTGGTGGTATATTGCATAAAAATGCCATGAGCTTTGTAGTAATCTTTGAATTCAGCCGAAATTAACTCACCTCCATCATCAGTCCAAATTGCCTTGATTTTTTTGGAAGTTTGATTCTCAGCTTCCTACTTGAATTGCTAAAAATACTTGAAGGCTTCTGATTTCTTCTTCAAAAAATAGACTATTGTTCTCCTTGAATAATTGTCGATGAAGATCAAGAAATATTTTGCTCCCCCTATCGAGAGAGTCTGCATGGGTCCACATATGTTGTTGTGCACAATATATAATACAACTTTTGTTGGAGTGTCAAAATATCGAAAAATCTATCTAATGTTGTGAGCATGGGTCTTAAAAATGCCAAAGATGAATTGAGCTCTTTTGGCTTAGTATAGACCCATCTTAGAATAAAATATTCAAGGTAGGTAGAAGTAGAAACTTGAGCTACCATAGGAATTGCCATTTCTACTTTACATGCCACATTTAATGCATGAAAAGACTATGTGGCACAATTAGACATGGTGAGGTGGCTTGGATAAGTCTAGATAGCTTGAGAGGTGGATCCACAACTCCAATTCAACTCAAAGAAGGAGAAGAGTCCATGGATCTATATATATGTGATGTACTCTCATTGAGAAAATGATGAAATTTGTGTGTAATACAAATTTGGAGACAAGCTCTTTGTGCCCTCTCTCTCTCTCCACGAGTTTTGTACTTGCTATTTTCTCTCTCTAGCCGAGTAGAGGCATTTATGATGCTTTGTCTTATGTTTTGTTGACAGATCTTGCTTGTAACACAATTATATTGCTTGTATGATCAGCTTTCCTATTGACAACCAATGCTAGTCTGATCTTTATGGTGTTATTGTACTTAGGAGATCAAAAATACATGTGTAGGGCGTCCCACATGTGTGAATTCAGCATGGTATCAGAGCCTACCTAAGTTTTACAAGCAAATCTAATCAAAAAGTTTGCAGATCTTGATTATATTTCAAGCTAGAAATTGTCTAGATTCTACCTTCTAGGTAGTTTGCAGTTTTCTTGTAATTCTGAGCTATAAACCACATTGAATGGGCCAGATCAGGTACTGTACGGAATTTCAGGTGCTGGCACGTGTGAAATCCGTCCATTTTCAGATTGGTGATTCTCTCTCACCTTAGATCCAAATTTCAAGCAAATTAGCACACTAGAAAGCTAAAAATGTGTAGAATTTGATGCAATTTGAATCATGACAGTTGGATAAGCCAATCAAAAGTTATAAGCTTTTGAAGAGTCATAGGTAGGGCGCCTAGACCTGTGGCAAATCGTGTGTACATGTCATTTATTTCTTGAATGATCACAAAAATCATCCAAAAGCTACATAATCTCATCTATATGTGATTTAGACAATATTTATAGGTTCTAGGCAATTTGTTTCATACAAATAGATTGTATTTGAGTCAATTTGACATTCTTGGAATATTTCACACGTGTGAAATTCAAAGAACCATAACTTTTGCCATACTTCATCTTTTTTGATGATTCAAATCTTGTTTTAGAGAGATTGTCAAGTAGTGAGATCTATCTCACAGTTTTTTCGCTAAAGTCTTACATAGGATTTGGTTCTGTACCCTTGATTGGTTCCTATAGTGAGAAGATAAGCAATTCTTTCATCCATCTTTTTTGATTTCCATCATTCTTTATGTCTTCAATGGGTGTCTTTCTATTAGAAGCAAGTGAAAGATTGTCAACCTCCAATTACTCAATTTGGAAGGTTAGAATAGAATCTGTCTTAATACTACAAGATGTGATGGATATTGTACTTGGCATTGAAGAAGAACCACAAATTCCTCAAGAAATTTCAAAGTACAAAAAGAGAGCCAGGATGGCTTTACATTATATTAAGATGAATGTCTCAAATGACATCTTAAGAGAAATTGATGCCTGTACTAATGCCAAAGATGCTTGGGATACCCTCAAGTCTATCTATGAGGCAAAAAATACTTCTAGACTTCTAACACTAAGAAACCAAAATTTTCAAACTGTACAGAGAAGTGATGAATGTGCTTCAGCTTATGTAATGAGAGTTAAAGACCTCCATAGAGAATTGTCATGCATAGGAGACTCCATCAACCAAAATGAACTTGTTCAAGTCATACTTAATGGGTTAAAGGAGGAATATGACAACCTTGTTCAGAGTTACGCCATTAAGGAGGAGATACCAAGTTTGGAAGCACTCCAAGTGTGCTTATTTCTGAAGAATCAAGACAAGAGTATAAACACTTGAAAATGGAGAAACTATCTCTCAACGTGGTATATCGAAAGTGGAGCTTCCTCACATATGTGTAGCTCCAAGTATTCTTTTTCATCCATGACACCTTATGAAGGAGCCAAGAAGTCCATCTACACAACAAATGATCATGAGTGTGCTATTGAAGGCATAGGGACCATTCCCTTAAAGCTTTCTTCATCAAAAGTTCTTTCTCTGTCTAATGTACTTTTTGTTTACAGGTTAACAAAAAATCTTATTAGTGTTGGGCAATTGTTTGATAGTGGACTAGATGTGAATTTCAATGTTGATACATGTACAATCAAGAAGCATGATGAGATCCTTGCATTTAGGTCTAGATATGGTGGAATCTACAAGCTTGATCCCAAAGAGTATGCTAACTCTTGTGATAGTGCTTTTGCTAGTCATATGTCTTTGGAGGAACTATGGCATAGAAGGTTGGGACATCCTAACTATAATTCTATGGTGTCCATGGTCAAGAAAGCCAAAGCTATTGGCTTGCCTAATCTTATCTCCAAGAATTTCAAGCCATGTGAGGCTTGTGCCATATCTAAGTCTCATAAGAAGCCTTTTTCAAAGTCATCTATCAAGACTACACATCCGTTGGAGCTCATACACTCGGATGTGCACTTCTCATCTTCAAAGAGCAAGGGTGGTGCTACTTGCTTTGTAACTTTCATTGATGATTTCATTAGATTTACTTGGGTATATCTTTTAGCTTCAAAATCTATGGTGTTTGACTATTTCCTAAAGTTCAAAGCTCTAGTTGAAAAGCAATTTTCTTACAAAATCAAGATTCTTAGAAGTGATGGAGGTGGTGAGTGCACTTCCAATAAATTTCATGATTATTGTGAGCTTGAAGGCATTAAAAGGGAGTTTTCCTGTGCATATACACCATCTCAAAATGGGGTGGCTGAAAGAAAGAATAGAACACTGTGTGAATGTGCCAAAACCATTAGAATTGAGGCATCCTTGCCAAAAGACTTTTGGGGTGAGGCTATCAATTGTTCAAACTATCTTTGCAATAGACTCCCTCATGTTGCACTTGGAGGAAAGTCACCATATGAAGCACTCTATTTGAAGAAACCTAAGGTTGAACATAAAAACTTGGTCAAAAACAGCAGATGCAGCTAGAAAAAATGCAGTCCCAGTTTGACGAAAAGCTGAAAGCCTTGAAAGAATTCCATGGAAAAGTGAACAAAGAACTTGAAAAGTTTGCAAAGATTTTTCCTAGCTGAAAAAATGTCTGGTGTTTGATTTGTGCAGGCAATCATACTACGAATGAATGTCCAACATTGAAACAACGAATGACGAATACTATTTGTCATCTGTGCAATTCTACGGGACATGAAACAGCCTTTTGCTCATTTAATCCTCGGATTATCTAGCAAAGGTATCGAGAATCTACTTATTCAAAGGGTCGTAATGGAAAGCCTTTCAATTTTGGCCTTGGATTTCCAAAACGACTAGCTCTACCAGCTCCAACGGGAGAAAGTGCTCCTCCTGCTAATCTAATGGAACCAGAACCTTATGATGCTAATGAGAAATGGAACTATAGTAATGATCATGAGAGTGGTCCTTCAAAGCAGTATGCTATCGATGCTGCCGTGCAACAACAAGCAGCTAGACAATGGACCAGAGCGCCATTTGGATGTTTTGCATGTGGAGAGAATCACAGAGTTGCTGAATGTCCAAACAAGGGGAAGTCTATACCATTCTATAGAGAATGTGGTTTAGGACACTGTTATAAAGAATGTCCTGCAAGACCCAAACCACCTCCGGTTATTGCTCCAATAAATATGATTACAATCAGGAAAAGACCAGTAGTTCAATTCGAACCAACTATACCTTTGATGGTCATTACCAGAGCTCAAAAACATAAAGAAGTTATAGTTGATCCAGTACCTATTGAATCTGCACCAACTACAGATATACCTACCGCATCAGGGGTGTATCCAAATCACAAAGCATAAAAGAAAAGATATCAAGATATGCGGCAGTGAATTGAACATTTGCAAGAAGAAGAAGCCGAAGAAGCCACTAAAGCAGCAGCTGAAGTCCATTCTCCTTCTATGCCACAAGCAGATCCAAGAACATATGTTAATACACAGTTGCACCATCATGAAGAACCCTTCAAGATGATAGAACTAGAAGCGTGGCAAACAAAAATGATCGTAAATATTCTATCTAGCAAGACAGATATTACACTGGGAGAATTTTTTAAGCTGGTGCCGAAAGCAAAAGAAGTATTAGCAGAAAGATTGACTCAAATGGAACCACAAGTCCATCAAAAGCCACTTTTTTGTGCCGGGTTTGAAGAAACGAATGAAGTACTCAATGTAGGAACTGCCTGTGAAAGTGAGCAGAAAAACGTCACCCTTCCCATACAACATAGATAGTTTGGTAAAGAAGCAGTCGTGATTGATGGAGGTTCAGGAGTTAACCTGATTTCAACCAAGCTATGTGCAAAATGGGGACTTACAAAGTTAAAGCCTGCGACTTTTGCCATCAAGCTGGCTGATCAAAGGAATGGTTGAAGACGTACTTGTCAAAATAGATGGAGTGCAGTTTGTCATTAATTTTGTAGTAATGGACTTACCTGACACGCCAAATGTATATCGAGTTTTATTAGGATGTCCATGGTTATGAGTTGCGCAAGTAATTCATAATTGGGGCACCGACAAGATTACTTTTGAGAATTGTGAGCATGCAGTCAAAGTAGATCCAATCACTTGGACTATCAAGCCAGTAGTCCAAAGAGGAGATGATGATTCATCAACAACAGATCATACCTGTGATCGACAAGTGAAGACTCTGAGAGTTCACTATGACTCTCAAATCGACACTGTCAATTGGAATCAGGCTCTTGCAACAGTGGGTTGTACAATAGGCTATATGTGTCAACAAGATAATCAATCCGAATTGAGCAAATTACAAATGCGTCATGAGGCTTTACAAAAACTTTGTGAAACCAGATTGATGGCAGTTCATGTATTAGCAGCAAAGAAAGCCCATCACAAGGCATGGCATGATCGCCGATTACACAAAAAAAATCTGAAGGAAGGAGATCTAGCATTAATGTATAAGACAAACTGATTAAAGGCAAATTGGAGCTCACAAGTGAAGGATCATATAAGGTGAAAGAAATATTGAACTATGGAACAGTTATTTTAGAAATTTGGATGGACAAAGATTCGACACTAAGGTGAATGACAGTCGATTACGCAAGTTTTGACAACCAGATCAGCCAGTTCAACCAGAATGATCCAACACCTTGTCAATTATTTTTGTTGTTTTACAATTTCTTTGTTTTTATTACTTGAGTGATTTTTCTTTTTTTGAAAAAGAGAGAAAAAAGAAAAAGAAAGAAAAAAAGAAAAGAATGATAAGCAAAAGTCAGAAAAGTCATCAAAGTGGAAAAAGATGAAGAAAACTATTGTTAGAAGATAATTTTTGATGAAAAATGATTTTGAAAACCATTTTTTGGGTCATATTTTGCACAAACAGTCTTAGAAACTTTTGCCAAGATTTCAGATCACACATCCGTCTTAGATCTACCTATATTGAGTTGGGCGAAGGTTCTTTTGTACAGTTACTACCTAATTTGCAGTTAGGCGAATGTTCAGCATTATGACATTTTGGAAACCTTTGTTGAGCATCAAATAATTATTATGAACCTTCGCCGACATGCCAGATTGATTCAATATGCCAAAATTAGGTTGGCCATAGGTTCAGATCTTTAAAATTTGCATTTATTACAGTACCTAGGCAAAGGATGCTCTTAGACGAATGATAAACTTTTGCCGAATCTTGAAAACCTTTGCCAGATTAGTTCAGTCTCTCAAAAACCTTCACCAAGATTTTTACAACCTAATTTCACAGTACTGAAGATGCCTGCAAATTTTTGTCCAGAAGTAAGCAGCCAAACTAGTACATTGTGTAATGGACCCTCCAAATCAGCCTATAAAAGAGTAGAATTTGATTTCATTTCTCACTTGTGCTAGCGGAGCTCTTGCAAAATTTTCCAAACTTTCTACACTGCTTTCTGATACACTCTTGCACCAATTTCCTTCAATTTTTTACTTTTTCTCATCATGTCTTCTACTGATACCAGCCAGTCTCCGCACTATGTCATTCATCGTGGTGTTCCGACCAAGACAGACGTCATGATACTCCCTAGCACAAGCATGGTGGATCAATGTATGAACCTTGTTGAGCCTTTGCTCACTGCAATGGGGATCCACGAGCGCACCTTTTCTGGGAAAATTAGTATGGGTTTCATCACCATGGCCTTTAGCACATGGACCGAGGCCAGTTCTAAGTTTTACATCACCTACCAGACCACTACACACAAGGTGTGTGTAATTGAGGCCGCCCTTGCAGCCATAGGCATATCTTCAGGCAAACAACCTTTGCCCTATCAGAAGCACACTCTAATTAATGCAAGAGTTTCCCACTCTTTTTAGATTTGAATGGGCCAATAGGATTTTGTGGCCAAGGCCCTCCTCTCCACTATAAAGAGGGGCCTACTCGAGTTTGTAAATCATGTTCTCTCTTAATTTCAATACAAGCGGTTGAGCCTCTTATGAAATGGATTATGAATGTCCTTAATCTCTATCTCTTTTCCTCTTTCTGTCATGCTTTTGTTGTATTTGCTGATTATTGGATCTGAATATTATAGGGAATATATGTTCAGATGTTTTTTGTGAGAGAGAAAGGGAGAGAGAGAGAAGCAAGTATCTATCGTCTTGTGGATTTTAGTGTTAATGGATTTAGGGTTAATGGATCTAGCTGTAGTGCTAATGGATCTTTGAGCTAATTGTAAACCATCCATGCATGCTGGATTTTGATTTATGCTATCGCTCTCATGGGATCAAACCTCCGCGTGACAACTAACTTCATCTCCTTGGTGCTTGTATGCTTGGATCTTGGGTTGAGGATAGGATAGGAAAGAAACCCACCACACCTTTTGGTTTGTATTGCGAATTAGACTTGAAAGGAGTTCTAGCATGCTTAGCTAGAATATAGCTTCGACAAACTACATGGTCTGAAATATTGTTGTAGTTGAGATCTCGAACAAATTTTTCTACTGACATACGAAGACAAGTAAAATTGACATGACCCATTCTGTAATGCCATAACAAATCTCTATCTTCCAAAGTAGAAGTAGATAGAGCTTGAACCGTCGAAGCGTTGCAATAAATAAGCTTACAAAGATTACCTTTTGTCTTTCCAAGCGCAAGTACCTTTTTGCTTTTGTTTAATATCGAACAAATATTAGAATCAAATTCGGCTTTATTGCCCAAATAAGTGAATCTACTAATCGAAAGTAGATTTTTGGTAAGATTCGAAACCTGAAAAATATTTGGAATGAACGGTAGTACCATTTGAAAATTGCAACTTGATAGTGCCGATACCATCAATACTATGAGTACTGCTATCGTTCCAATGAGACATACTTTTGAGTCAGAGCTTGACTGTACTCATGAAACCAATTTCATTGGCTTGTCATGTGTTGAGTAGCACCTGAATCCAAATACGAAAAATCGACATCTTGTTGGTCTTCATTTGCAAATAAATGCTGCTTCATCAGCTTCTTTGCCAAAGTCTTTCAAACCTTCTACTACATCAGCATATTGTTGTTGTGATTGTTGCTACTGTTGCTTTTTTGATTTAATAATTCAACAACCCTCAAACAAATGTATGGTTTGTTTGCAATATCTGCAAACAATTTTGACTTCAATGAAGCTAAATTTGAATTTGCGTCTTGTTCCAAATTCAAGTTATTATTCTACTTTCATACTTTTTTTGACTTCTTCTTCCTATCAAATTTCTTCGAATAAAGAGCTTTTGATTCTAATGTCGAATGAGAGAATGAACCATTTCTCTGGATCTCTTCCTGTAGTAGCATAGATGAAGCTCGTGTTGATGTAAGACCTTGTTGAGTAGAAATAATGATTATCCAATTTTTGTAGGTCTTAGGAAGGCTCAACAGTACGACTCATGAAAATTTGAAATTAGGGTAATCCTACAATTGAAAGAGCCTTTGGAAGTTGTCGAAGATACTAAGATTAAGCCTATTGCAGATCTGGCTACCATTGCTAAATGAAAGTAGAAAGTGGAAAGGTCTTCACCCTTATCATTCTCAATATCAAAGATAATCATATCAATCATATTTGAAGCACTCGAACTTCGTTAGAAGCTTGAAATATTCCAAGCACTCTCTATGACATTAGAGATGTGACTCCCAAACTTCATTTGAGAAAAAAAAATTCTCATTCAAAATGGCTGATATAGATTCGATTACAAATCACTTGGACAGCTTCAAAAATATTCTTGAGCAAATGTCTGAAAGTGGCATAGAAATCAACAATGCATGTGTCATCATGACTTTCTAGTTTTCGCCATCCAAATTTTCGATAGAATTTGAAGGCGATGCATCCATAGTAGACAAATTTGATATTGAAAATTTGGCAATAAAGATGAACTCTTTGAACTGGTTACCAAAACTTTGATCTAGCTTTGATACCATGTTGAGAAAAAATAAGCTGCATATGAGTCAAATAATTTTTCGACAATGATAGGTTGATGATCGTAGGAAGAACACTATTCAATGTAATAACAAAACTATTTCAATACTATCATAAACACAACTTAGTGTGAGATGGATATAGGATCAAAAGAGTTGAATTCTCCACATAAAATGAGAATACAATGATACCTTCTCCATGCTAATATTGGTATGATAGCTACTAAAATGTAATTTGGCCAATTGACCTAAATTTGTCATAAATGGTAGCTTCTTAGTACTTCATCAATAAACCTAGAAATTCTAGTCTAGATGCAATGTATCAATATTAGCCAATTAGAATGGGTTCAAATCCAACCTCATCCATTTATCTATTTGCCAAAAATAGTACAAACACTATTTAGGCCTTTATTGACAAAAATAAATCGATCTCTAAGTTGAGATTTCATGTTGGCCTCAAAATTGCCAAGATAAATCAACTAAACTAGTTGACATTTTTCACACTTCCTCTTCAACTAGTTTTAGCATAGATTTAGATAGAACTCCAAGCAATGTTCTATGCTTCATAGAAAAGTCTTTTCCCAATTATTTGGTGAAGATATCAGCCACACACTCCTTGATGAGACATGTTGAAGCTCCACCTCTTTTGCCATGACTTGTTCTCTCACAAAATGATAAGCCAATTCAATATGTTTGCTCCTCGCATGAAAAATAGGATTGCTTGCTTTGGTTGAAAGGTTATCACAAAAGAAGATTGGACTCTCTAAAAAATCCAGCAAGTTAAGATCCTTTAGAAACCTTTTGATCCAAAGCATCTCCTTTGTGCATGAAGTCAAGGCTCGGCCTCACTAGATGATAATAAGATTGTTGCTTGTTTCTTCGACATCCAAGAGATAGCTCCATCACCTATAAAAATGGCATGTGCATTTATGGATTTCCTATTCATTTGATCTCCAACAAAGTCCGAATCTGAAAATCCATACGAGTTAGTTGATAATCCTCTATAAACAATGCCAAAAGCTCTAGAACCCGAGATGTAACTGGGGAAGAAAGACTGATTGCACATAGGATCTTTTGGGAAAACATTGCATTAAATAGTAAATAATTGCCAACTAGTGGCCGCATTATCTTATTATTATTAACCACCATAAACTCGTATGTACTTTGGACTAGTATGTAATCCTTTCAACTTTCCATGCATGCACGATCTCAATCACTTACATATTGGGTAATTGAGCCCTTAGCCAAGGCCCAAGTCTCAAAACATAAGACCACCATTATGTTTTATCCTCTAACATAATATTTCTTCCAAACTCCATTGACCAACCTAAACGCATAGTATTGCCTTTGCAAGGCAATGCCAAAAAGCTGAGGTTCTCATTCAGATATTCATTTTTGGGCAGATATCCACAAGTATTGGCCAAGGCTTACATACGCTATTGGCTTTCTTACCTTTCATTGGAGTGATATATCAAGTTCCACACTAAACCTACACAACTCTTAATAAACAACAATCATATAATCGGGCAAGTGGCCTTGTGGCTTGCTCCTATACTTGTTGGCTTATCAGTTCAAAGCCTTCTAAAATGAAGAGCTCTCCCACTGGTGGTCAGGTCGGGACGCTTATCTAGGCTTCAAGATATAGGTAGGCGAGAGTTAAGGGTAAAACATGGTGATATGAGACACCTGGCTTATCGTAGATTTGAGGTTGCTTGATGGTGATATATAGCTCCAGTTTGATGGTGGTGTATAGCTCCATTGCACGAGGTGAGGTCGGAGTACGTCTATGGTTGGGCTAACTTAGCGTCTCTATGGTTGGGCTAACTTAGCGTTGTGGTTGTGCTTTAACAATGAGCACATCCACGATCAAGAGTTCTAACATTCCTGGCTTAGTTACAGTCTTCCACAAAATATGTATGTTATCTATGGTCGATGATTCGGTTCATTACATTCTGATATTTGAGGGAAAAGTTACCCATCCTTTATGATGGCGCTCTCCTCCTAATCGCGATCCAATCTGCTTTTCTGCTGAGCAGGTTTCAGATTTGGTGAAAGATGATGCCGGGGATTGGCACAGGAGGAGCAGAAGGAGGAGGAAGTGAGGCCGGCCCTTCGGGAAGCAGCAGCGGGAATCCCCATAACAACAACAACAACAATGGAAGGCGATTGGTGAGGTCTTTGGTGTTGAAGGCAGTGTGCTTGGTGGGAGGTGCATTTTTGCTGCGGAAACTGACTAAAACTACTACCCGCTGGGACCATGCTCGCCTTGTTGCTGATGCTCTCAGTGGCGAGAAGGTGCGTGAATTTCTTTCTAGGTTTGAGGGTCATAATGATATACATACAGTTTAGGCTCCTATTTTATTAGGATAATTATTCTGCTTTACTAGTTACCTTTGCTTCCGGCTGGATTTGGTGAGACTTTCAAAAAGCGGTTTGCCGTGAGTCGAATTCTTACTTCTATGCATTTGTGCCAAATTTATGAATGGACCTATTCTGCAGAACCTATCAGTTTCACAAATGTGTTGACCTTTACTGACTGAATTGCTTTTGATTTTAAGTTGGGTTTGTCCTATGGTTTTGATGCTCTTGTGTGTTAGTGCGGGACATGCTTGAAAAAATTAATCTGCACGTATCGAACATATAATTTACACTGTTATCTTAGAAAGGATATTTTTCTGCTGCACTAGTTGGCTTTGCTTTGGCTCGATTTGGCGAGACTCACTTTCAGCCTTTTTGTGTTAATGGAATCCTTAGTTCTCTGCATTGGTGTCAACCTTATAAGTGAACATGTTCTGAAGGAAATATCAGTGCCAGTTTTGTGTTGATCTTCATTATCTGCATTTCATTGTAAGTTTAGCATTTTCTGTATGTATAATCAGTGTCATTTTTGAATTGCTCTTTATTATTTGCATTACTGTCTTATGGT
Organism: Diphasiastrum complanatum; assembly: GCA_029204225.1. Lineage (NCBI taxonomy): Eukaryota > Viridiplantae > Streptophyta > Lycopodiopsida > Lycopodiales > Lycopodiaceae > Diphasiastrum > Diphasiastrum complanatum. Next base: position 3,926 of record MU834949.1, on the reverse strand, counting down.
TTTGGGTCTCTACTACGGTAGTGCGCAGCATACTTTAAAAGCTAATTTGTTTTGTGTTTTTTGGTACTAGTTTTCATCAGAGCAAGCTGCACAAGATCCAATGACGTATTTTAACCTCAGGTAAAGGATACTTCACTCATGATGCAAGCTGTTTGTAAGATGAATCTTTGCTTTCTGGGACGGTCTGTCCTTCATGTAAAACAGGATAAGCTGGAATCACATCGAGATTTAATAGAACACATAGGGTTTCACATTAAATTTTCATGTTGGCAGGCTGATTGCATGCCCAGCAACAGCCCTTGCCGATGGAGCTAGAGTTTTGTATTTTGAGCAGGTATTTTTCTGCTTTAATTTTCAACTATAGAGCACTTGTTAGTGATGCATAGTTTGATCATTACCTCGTCTGTTTCCTGTGCTAATCTCTGAGCTGATTATAGTTCTAGTTGGTGCTATTGGGCACCTCTGCTGCAGTTCATTTCATAGTGCATAAGTCCTGGGCAAAATTTTTTCTTGATTGATTTGCAGTTAAGCACATAGGAGAAACAGTCTTTTGAATAAAATTGTGAAAATGTGGTGTAAGTTTTCAGATGACAGTTCGGAGTTAAGCTAGTTATGAGTCTCTTACAAACTTCCTTTCCTGTGCAAGGCTTTTTGGCGAACACCTGAAAGACCATACCGGCAGGTGAGCCTCTTATAATTATGGGTCTTGACACTTATTTAGAGCTTTGCTTGTTATTGGTCTCATAGTTTTTTTTTTTAGCTGTGAGGCAGCCATATTATGGTTTCTTTGGCACAAATTGCAAAAGTACAATGTGAAGTTTATGAATTGTATCATGAGAAACCATTCTAGAGCGTCGGATATGGAAACTTTTGCCAATAATTTATGAGATGGAATTATTTTTGGCCAACAAAGTTTTGTGCCTGAATGTATCTTCAAGATTTATGATAATTACAAGCTATTAGCAATTCCATTAGAGTGGGAAGAATGAAAGAATTGGTCATAGTTGTAATGCATATCCAAACTATTCAGATCACGTCCATCTTATGCCACAGGTTTTGAGTGTTTTTCTATTGAAAAAAAGAGCACTTTATGGCTGCAAGTACCAGCTTTGCTGCCTTATGCTTGTCCAAATTATGTGTTAACCCACTCCTTTTGTAGCAATTTACAGTAGCAATCCACATGTAATCGTTCCTTCCCACAAATTCCCCAAGAAGTATTGAAAAATTGATGTTTTCTCCACACAGAAAACATTGCGTTCTGCTATCTGGGATGCTCACATTCAAGAACGTGGATGCAGTGGAACACATTTCGCTACATCCATGAAGCTATTCTAGGATCAACAACTAGTTAGAAGAGTGAAGTGGAATTTTACATCTAGCCTAAGCTTTGATAACAAAGCTACGATTTCAGGATCAAAAACTAATTGTAGAATGCGAGGACTCACTAAATCTGTTGAAGTCTTCATGAAGTGGTTGTATGCAGCCGCACCAAAAAAGATGATGTCTTCCATTTTATCATTCTTAGAAGGCAAACAAGTGCATGCTTTTTGAGCAAGTTTTGGACTACACCATCTTCCCATTTCTGATCTAAGTTCATGGTTTGCCTTTTCTTCATGGAAATGTCTTCTTCTACATACCTTTGTGTAGGCCTATCAACTTCAAGATTGATCCAATGATCAATCTTTGTAGGATTGCATTTTCCCCTTCGAAGTCTCTTTCCAATGCAGTTCACGAACATTCTATGAACTCATTTTGAGGGATTAAGCTTTAGTTCCTCAATGTCCTACACTTTGCGATTACAAGAGTTAATCATCCCATTTCAACCTCTTCCACTGCAAAGACACCCATTATGTGGGTGGCTGGTTGGTGGCGTATCCATGATGCCATCCACTTCGTATAATTCTTTGGTGAATTCATAAAGCTGAATGTCATTTACATGTGTTTTTGGTTTGCCCAGTAGTTTCCTCTAAAGGGTTTTAGGGTCTTCTTTCCACAATCTGAGAACAAGTCTTGTTGGCTACACATGACAACTTGTTTTTTTCCTAGTGGCCATCGTCTTGAGCTGTGCCGGTAGAGGCCCATGTATTCCATTTTCTGCATCTCCTTTCGTCAAAAAATTTCTGATGTAAGGGTGAATGCCCTTAATACCATCAACTTATGTAGTTCTTGGGCTTATTTAATCCATATATCCCACTAAATATCATTTGCATCTGTATTGGGCTTGCCAAGCATTAAGTTCCAAAAGAATAGGGTGATGATCCAATTCTAACAAATGAGGCCCTATCCCCAATTAGCCTTTTGATCCAAGTGAGGCTAAGGAATAGTACACCATAAAATTACCGTTTATCGATGAATAAGTAAAAGCATTTGAGGCTGGCCACTTATACCACCTGTTGCAAATTAAAGGTTCATGTATGCCACAAAGATTGAGGTGCTGCTTATGAACATGATGTGAGTTTTCAATACCTAGTTCTTTGGAGGGATCTCCTACAACCAAATAGTGAGATTGCAATTGCGCATTTGTGATTCTTCCATTGAAGTCACCCAATAATAGGACATTTCCTGATATCCTTTGAATTGGATTATATCAAGGCTAAATTCTTCATATGAATTTCCGTTATCCAAGTTCAAAATTCACATTGTGGTAGAAAGAAGACATTGGGGGAGCAAAATAACAATTCTTGGCATCTTTTTTTGCAAGTGTGACACTTATGGACTCAATCTATGAGTATTGATATCAATGAAACATAATGACTATAAAAGACACAATCAAGCACTCTCTCACAAAGATGGCCAAGAGCATTTGATATAATCAATGGCTAAAGCCCTACAAGCATTAGCAAAGGGTTCTCCCACGAAGAGTACCAAATCATAAGCTGAATAATCAATGAATACCAAATGTCTTTATGATAGCCCTATATAGACTACCTAGGGCCCTTAGTGGAAGTGTCTAGAGATTAGGGCAACTTAGGGTACTTGGGTACCATACGGACATGTCCGTAATGGTAATTGACCGAATACCTATAGTTTTACTAGTTAGGGGCTATTTCTAGCATATTACTATGATAGACTTTTCGAAAGGCTATAAATCTAGCAAGCGTCCACCAAAGTCTCTTCCCCTTTTTTCGTTTCATAATGAGTGGGAATGAAACCCTTCAAAAATTGCTGAGTTACAAGTTTCATTCCCCCATGTTTCAGCCAAGAGAGTGATATCTTTGCTTTTGGAAAATCATAGCAATTCTAAAAAAATAACCAGACCTTTGTTTCACCTTCGTCCATTCAATTCCTACTTTTGTTTGTTGAGGAGGGGTGACATCTTCATCTACATTGATTTTTATTGCTGATTTGTTTTCTCAAGCAAAAGGACTTTTCCAGAAATTCAAAATAGATTTGCCCTTTTCAGCTTACCCTTTGAAATTCAACTTTGATGATCTCCTGTTCCTCTTCCACAAGAGCGGAAGGCTCTTTGAAAGAGTAACTTTGTCTGTGTTATTAGTATTTGGCAAAGACCCTCTTACCTTACCCACCCAAGTCCCCATTTCTTTGTTATATTTTGACATTTCCAATTGTAGTTGATCCAATCTGATTTGGATGCCATTGCTGCCCCGTTTCACTTGGACCTCTGCTGTCCAAATTGGTAAGGTGTGTACCACTAGAGAAATGAAGCTCACCCAAATGTCTTTGCATGTCTTTGTTATCCAAATATCATCTTTGCATAGGCTATCAATTTCTAGCTTTTTGAGACACTCCACCCTCAGTTTTTCCACCTTCTCAAGTTTAGTATGCCTTCCACCCGTGAATAACTGGCTTACCAAGCTTTGAAAGTGTTATGTGCAATCTTATTTTCAAATTTGAGGTCCTCTTTTTTTTTGATGAGTGTGCCCATAGTGGATCTGAGCTTCAAATTCCCCTTCAAACCTGTCCAT
>MU834948.1:0-42930 GCA_029204225.1 Diphasiastrum complanatum | reverse complement strand
TGCATCAAAATAGCTAAAATAGCATAATCACTAGCATCGGTCCTAACCACAAAAGCCTTATTAGAATCGCCAATGATTAGTATTGGTGTTGAAGTGACACTTATCTTAAGCAACTCAAAACAATTATTCATATCCTCCGTCCACTCCACTAGTGGATGCTTAGTCCTCCGGCTTAGCATTAGAGGAGTTTTGAGCACCAAAAGGGCCTTTTGTCAAGATGTTGTTTTTGACTTTTCAACTATTCGACGTACACTTGGCCCGGTTATATATTTACACCTGTGAAAGACCGTCGATTTCTTTCTGGGAACTTTCCGGTCATATTTTTATACAATTCAAAACTCCCGTCGGGCAAGGTCCTGACTTGTGATTGGACCGTAATTGCTGCCCGTGAGTTTCATAAGTGCCTGGGACCTAACACTTGTGGTTAAAGTAAGTCTATTTTGATCTAATCGTAGTTAGACAAACATATATGATTTATGAAAGACCGCCAACATTTACTACAAATTTGGTTATTTATTTTCATACTGATTCAACTACATTTTGTTTCAGACTCTGTTGTTCATCTTCTTTTAGCTTTGCAATGGCTTCCGGAAGCCGTAGACCACAAAGCAATATTGCTCAGTTTCTGTTTGTAATGAAAAAGACTCTGATGGCTCTTGGATACCACGTATCTATAGAAAATTTCACTGGGTTCTCATGCATCCCTCCTCAAGAGGTGTTTTTGGTAAAAAGAGAAAATCAAATATGGATTTTGGAAAGGTAGAATTTTAGACTTCAAAGTTTCACCCGGTGGTCGATCCATTTCAGAGGTCTTGATTCAACATGTCTACATGCATAAGGTAATTAGAGTGGAAGGCGTAAGTTCAAATGACAGACTCAAATGCAATTGTAAGTTTTGGAGAATTTTTTTGCTTTGAGCTTTGCATTAATCATGTAGACATGTATTTGAGTATTTAAATGACATATAGTTTTATGGATTTGTGCAGATTTGTATCCATCAAGCATAATCGAATGGCAAACTATACAATCCCTTGTTGGCATCATGGACGTTATTCATTCTGATATTGGTCTTCTGCAATACAAGAACCGCTCCACGAGATCACTTTTGGATTCTTGTATTTTCTTCTATGATTCATTTTACACACCATCCAGTTTAGGTGGAAAGTTATTGGCGATATCATTACCCTCTTTCTCAAGCGAAGAATGGATTCCTTCAAATTCCACCATAGCAAAGAGCTTCCGATCAAGGTTTTTTATGGACATTCAAAACTGTATGAGATGTAGCACAGGTTCAAAAAACAATAGATTGCACTGGTTTTGGCCTATTGCGATTTTTGTTGATTTTTTTGTTGAATGTAATATTCGTAAAACAGTGACAATGTTTATTTGTAGTGATTTAACAAACAATATGTCATCAAGCCTCCTTGATGATCATTGGGATAAAAAGAGTAATGGCAATATCGAGTGCATAGTTAATAAATCGTCAATGAAATTTAGATATCTTATAGAAAAACAAGTGCTTTTTTTAACATTTTATTCTAGAAGATGGTCCCAAATTGGCAACGGATGGAAAGCATTGGATTAGGATTTTACAATGAATCATCAAGATCAAATAGAAATTCAAGTTAGAAAAAATAATTCTACTCTTACAACAATTGAGGTGGAAGAAGATTGGACACTTGATCACATTCGATCAGAGCTTACATTGCTACAATATGATATTCCTAAACACTTTTGTTTTCGAGTCAACGAGAGATTGGTAGGTGTATGTGTATTTATTCCAGTACACATTTGAAAAGACTTTCAATGATTTTATTTAAACATGTTTCAGTGTTTTCGGTATTGCAATATTTCATTTGACATAATCTCAATGTTGATATTGTTTAACAAGTTTCTTTGATGTACAAGTAAGACCAAGACAAGAAAGTTGCATAGAGTGCAAGGACTTAAATAGAAGCGTAGAAATTGTTGAAACCGCATAAACATTGGGATGATAGACGAGCAACATCAATGTACTTTTTCAAAAAAAAAAGGAATACAAAGAAGTCTCAAATGACTTCAAGATTTCATCAAGCAATTTGTATTTAGTATTTTGAAAAATGTACATTGTTTTTGAATTTGATATAATATATTTGTGGCATTCATTCATTAATAGCCCAATTTCTATTTGTCTATCTATTGTTCTATGAATCATCATGTGATGATATATTTCTATGTGTCTGTCGGAACTATATTTACATTTCAATCAAAGGTGCCTGAGGTATATCCTCGAGCACTGTAACCTCATCCACGGATCCCCTAGCAGGTTCATCCGAGGCACCTTCATGCTTGTAGGGCCTTGCACATGATAGTAAAATTTGCAACATTTCATGCCGATACTGATGAATCGCATTTGTTGATACCTCAGGACATTGGAACTGCAAAAAAATATATCGAGTGTATGTATGTATTAGCCAATGTTTTAAAATATATAAACTCACAAAGTCAACAATATATCATCAGGATACTGGAACATTGAAAAAAATACCTCACAGATACTAGCATCTGGAGGTTGCACCATATACCAATCCAAGAACGATTTAACATTCCATATTGAATACCATTCGCAGCTGAAAGCATCGTCTTGTTGTGAAGACTGAGAAATCACAACGAAAAATTGTTGAATTATAATTCAATATAATTCTAAACTACATGCCATCATGCAAATAAAATACGTAAAAAGATTCCTTTTACCTTTGCATCAACAACCTCTATGTTGGTATTTACAACCAACCCATCCGGCCTGGGCAATAGCTCCACCATCCTTTGGTACATGGATTTAATCATGGAATGGCTGGCATGCAAAGAATTCATTGTCATGCACACAGGTGTGCAGCTTCCAATAGAATCCACTTTCATGGATATGACGTGCACACTCCAATGTTTGCTGCCAGAAAGAGACAAGCAATGAATTACTAGAATCTATAAGAGTTTCCAGAAGAAAAATCTTACAGAAAACAGATATTACAAGAAGAAACTATCTTACTTTGAACAGTATGGGATGATGAACATTGATGCCACAAGTTTAGAGGACCTGATTTCAGCCTAGATTAATTAGATATCATGACCCTATGTCAAATCTAATCAATGGCACTCAATCTTGGTATCCTAAGATTTCCACCAAAAATTACATCAAAAGATCACAAATTGAATTTCTTTGGATCAAATGAATACCATGCATTGAATGCAGGTTCAGAGCTGCCCAAACATGTGGACAGTACGGATTTGGACTCCTACCAAGTTTGGGATCAAATCTCCTCACCAAAATCAAGATTCTAGCTTGCCCTCTCAATACTAGTTTTTAGCACCAAAACTTGCTAAAAATGGATTTGCATTAGATCAATGGCTTATGCTCTTGTGCTTGGCTCTGATACCATGTGAAAGTACTGTACTTTAGGACCATAAATGGATCTACAAAAGATCCACAAGAGTGATTGGATGCTTGCTTAACAATCTATCAAAAAGCTAGACACAAAAAAGTTGATCTAGATTGGCAATTTGACAAACAACAAGCATTAACAATCAAAAGCATTGATCAACATTGATATCCGAGCTCACACGTGTGTACTACAGGCTGTAGTATGGCCTTCAAGCTGAGAAACAAGTAGAAATTGATTTGGTTGCATTTGGGTCACAAAAAACTCAATGTACATAGTGGAGTAGCTTGAGATTGCCAATGAGCTCCAAAAAGATTCCATCTTCTCACTATGGGAGCTTGGAATACATAGCAAATTTGACTTTCTTAAAGTTAGGTGGATTTCCAGCATGTAATAAGGAAGTTGACTCACTCTTCTTGCCCTAAAATGAAACCCTAGCCTAGGTCCTAGAGTTATGCTTGGTAGGTAGCTAGTTGGTCAAATTTTCACCTTAAACTTAGGTGTAGGTCCTATAAAGTAGGGATGACCACCAAATAGACATGACCAACTCTCTTGACTTGACCTAACCTACATTAGGAGTGGGTGGTTGCCACGTGGCATTTTGGCCTTACATGTGTGGAACCTAATTATACACAATATTTACAACACTCTTGACATTTATGACATTCTTAAGCTACATCTAGATAGTTATGGACAAGGACAATTATGGCTAGTGAAGATTGATTTCATTTGGTAACTTTTTCGATAGCAAAGTTTAGTAGTCAAAGGATTCTAGATATCCTTCAAGAGCCTTGACCTTATTTTTGTTTTGAGACCCAATTAAGCAGCACTTTATTGTTATGTACAACATTCACATTTTATGTATATTATATGTGCATGTACAATTTATCCCCAATATGAAGGTGTGAAGTTGACTTGTGTTCATTTGTAGTCATGATCAGAGGCTTGGTTTTAACACTACAAGGAATATATAGTGGAACCAGCTAGGGTAAGCCAGCTTTGACCAACAACTTAGCAAGTTGGGTTTCTAGCGTCGAATTGGTGAACTTCAACTGATTCCAATACATAACCACATCTTGGTATTTTATTCTTGATGTGGAATCAATGGGGCTTTTTCTTGGTGTGGACTTGGTGATCCCCCTGGATTCCACTACATAATCATATATTTTGTATCCAAAGGGAAGCATATTTGGAAATTTTAGTGGCCCTTATAGGTGATAAACATTCGAGAAAATGTGAGTCTATATAAAAATTACCCGGTCCACCTATGAATGCCATTGAAGATAACATTATTCAATACCAGCACAACTTTTCTCAAAATTTGATTTCATCCTTCGAAATAACTTTTTCCTTTTGCAAGAAATTTTATAGCTAGTTGATGCAAATTCTAAACCTTCTATAGTTTAAGTTCTATCTTGTGGGTGCCCCTGACTTTTAACACAATTCTTGGTAAAAGTTCCATGTACTCCAATACATGACTAATCTACTTATCTATAACACATTCCACTATGAAAATTCTTGTTGGAGTGACTAGACTGGACTGAGGCCCAAGATCGAATAATAAGAGTCTTTTAGAAATAATTAATTTTGATATGTTCATTTTTTGTAGATTAAGTAGTTTAATTGATGTGTTATTTTTTTCTTACTTGCAAGTGTTGATTTTCTAAACAGATTATAAATCGAAATTAAGGCTACCTATTATAATTGACGACAGCTTTTAGTAGTTAGCATAATTTCGAAGGCAACACTATTTAGCTGACAATTTTAGAACACGAAATATGTCAAAAATTGACATCCCTTAAAAAATGCATGATATTGAAGGGAAACTTGCGGGAGGTTTATGAAACAATCATTTTCCTACATAAAGATTGAACAAACATTTTTTTTGCTTGTACTCAAAATAAACAAAAGATATACTATGAAAAAATATCTATATAATACATAAACTTGAGGCATAGGTCAAATTAATGAGAACAATTTTGAGGGAAAAAAACTTCATGTCTGAAAAATTTTCATATGTGAATTCAAGTTTTAGGTTTTGAATCAATAATAATTCACGATGGAGGTCAGTTTAGTAGAAAAGACTTTGCCGCATTAAATTGATCTATGTTTTTGCTCAAAAAGTTTGAGAGAAACCTTCACTTTTAATTTATCTCTTCCCTTGAAGTATTGTCAATTTTTTATAAGGGAGACATCACACACAAGGGGGGCCAATAGTGGTGTTGAGTCACGCTTACCTCCCTTCGTAACCCCCATCTTTTCATCTTTCTTTATCTGGATTTCACACATAAATGTGCATAGTAGACTTTCATTCTCTTTCATCTATTCTATAGCAACCTACATTCTCTTGCCCAAAAAATTTAAATGTACATGCTTTTTGAAAAATAGGGCCATACTATAGAGGAGATGCCAAGGTGTAGTGTATGGCATGTCCACTTACCCCAAGCCAGCATTCTTTATGCCAAGTCATTTGCCACATGGGGGCCCTTACTTTCCTATGTGAAATGGAGTAATGGCCTTTGTGTATTTTCTCTCCAATTTTTTGATAAAAAGACATTAGGCATGTGTACTAAATCAGCCTAAGTTGGCAATAAAAATAATTTGCGGGGGGGGGGTTGTAGGGAGTTGCCCAAGGGTGTCACCATACAATGATGGAATGCCTAAAGAGGCTGGGGCCTTCCATGACTTGATGGAGACTTGAGAGTATTGGCTTGCTAAAAAAATTATTGTAGTTGGTAAAATATACATGTACATAGCCAGATGACGAGACGGTGCAAAGTTGTTGGAATGTGCATGTACTATGTGGTAGTATGTCGACAATGGTAGCCAATGACGGGATGTCATATACCTCATGCCCATTTTGTTGGAATGTGCATGTACTATGTGATAGCTCTACATTGGCAATTTACATGTAGATTCTTTTAAAACGATCAATGCTATGAGACAATCTTTGATTGGTTGTTCACATAAATGTTTAAATTCTTTTAAGGACTTGAAATTTTAGTTTTTGAAAGCCAATGAAAGAATGCCACATTATCAATACTCACATAGCACATGCTGGAATGTGCATGTATTGAGACAACATAGCATTGGCAGCGATTGATTGGATGCCAAATACATCATGGCATTGCCCATTGTGTTGGAATGTGCATGTACTAGTGCTCGCAAAAAACCTACAAAGCCTTACGAGCTCATTTTTAAATTTATATAATCACTTACTAAATTTGTAATTGTAGGTTTTTAAAGCCTACTAATTATCTTAAGTGCCAATACTTATTTAACCTGCTGTAAAAAAAACTTGTAATTTTTAATTTGCTGAAAAAGGGCATTAGGCCTACAAGGTACACTAAGCAGGGGTCTCAATGCAGCCTTCAGCTTTCAGCAGCCTACATCCTTCAACGGGCCACAGGCCCTTCAGTGACCGCTTCAGTCCTCGGCCTCCCTCTCGTCTCCTCTCCTCTCCTCTAGTCTCCTCTCTCTCTCTCTCTCTCTCTCTCTCTCTCTCTCTCTCTCGCTCCCCAGGGTCGTTTAAACGTTTAAACATTGTTATTTAAGTGTTAAAACTAAGACCGCTAGGATTTTTTATCCCAACTTTGAAACAAACTTACAATTTCTAAAAGTAGTGGGTTAAAAAATTGATTTTTCCCGAGCACCGGCATGTACTATGTGGTAGGCTGTAGCTGAGCATGGTATGAGACAATTTCTAATTGGTTGTTCACATCTTTAAATTCGTAGCCAATGAAACTATGTCACCTAGCAAATGTTGGAATGTGTATTGTACTATTTATTATGTGGCAGCCTGCTACATTGGCACTCCACATGCACATCTCCTGAATGTGCAGTGATATGAACTTCTCTTTAATTGGCTGTCCACATGAGAGAGAGCTCATGTGGCCAAAGTTTTAAATTCTTAGAAGTTGAAGAGAACATGAAAATGAAGTTATTAAAAAAACGAGGAAAATTAATAGCACCTGGGGCTGCTGGCATGAAGAGCACTTGGACCTTGAGCCTGGCCCCCCGTGCAGCATTACTGCTGCCAAACCAATGGTCAGCCTCCATGTAGACAAAGTTAGGTGGGGTCCGTGGTGGGTCAGGGGCATTGGGCAGCGTTCACGCCCAGATCCACTGGCGTGACCTGGGGACCAGTCTCAGCAGAAAGATGCACCCCCCAACTGCCAACTTCCAAATTCCAACCAATAAACTGGACGGCACCGGCTACAGGCCACCTCACAAAAATATAATTGTGTGTGTGTAAGAGTGTGTATTATGCAAAAAGTGGGGTGACCAATAAAAGCCTCGGCTCTGGGGCTACTGGAGGGACAGGGACATGCTCCCCCCGCACCCACACCCACGGCTTACTGTACTGTCTCCACCGCCCTACAGGCAGGCTGCAGGCTACCAGCAACACATTGTCACGCCTTCCCAGGCCTCGGTTTTTGCTTGCGTTGCATCATGCATGTGAAAGGCCCATTCACAATTCTTACTTCATATCGGCAGCAGGTGGGTCCTCTATTTCAAAAAAGGCCCAGATTCTGGTCTGGAGTCTGGACCCAAAGGTCAGTTCAGAAATCCCCTCCCCTTCTTCCCCCCTTTGTCATTAACACCTCAATAGGGTCCAAATTTCAAACAAATTCCCTTATATCAATACAATTACATTATGCTTGGTAAGGACCGAATCTCCTTGAGACTTTTTTTTTCTTGGCCCCTGAGACCTTGGGTTTTTTAGGGTTACCTACCAATGGCTACCATGTCACATGTGGCCTGAACATGGAGATAGTTATTTTATGAAGAGGTTGTTTAATGATACCATGTGGCAAGAACCTATTATTGCTAAAATAATTTTTTTTTATATGATACCATGTGGCAAGGATTGGGTATCAAGAGTTTTTATATCACCCTAACATTGAAGTATTTTTCTTATTTTTATACCCACAAGGTCTAGATATTGCAAGTTAAAAAAATAAATTCATATCAACCAAGGATAAAAATGAGCATGGTATATGAGTCTAGGACAGCTACATGCTAGATTGGTATTGCAATAGCAATACAAGCCTAATATGAATCCAGGTATGTATACGTGAAGGGCAGAATTTTTCAAAGGATACCAATCAAGTATTGACCCAAAATATTGACTTACTTAGATACCCAAAGGGGTCAGATTCTCTACTAAGTATCAACTTTCTACATACCAAGCAGATGTGATTTTTGATATCGGGGTTGATACTCAGGCTAGATGCTATATGCTCGGGCCAACACTGGCATGAACTCTCAAAGCTAATGATACCATGTGGCAAGACAAAAGTCATAATTTATTAGAGAAGCAACCAAGGATGACTGAAAGATTGGACTTACCATGGAAAACTCAATTGTTGCTCAAAATTTTGTTGTCATGACAACTTGTCCCAACACTCTCAACGTTAGCAAACAATTGTTGTCTTATCTTGCTACTTTGAGTTCAAGTTTGATGAAGTAATGGGTATATTCCAAGGCAACATATAACAATTGCTAAGTAATACAAGTGGAGAAGGAGGCTTTTCCTGCCCCTCCAAAGGCATCGACAAAAGATAATTAGAGCTGAGTGTTGCAAACACCAAAACACTAGAGGGTGAGAAAATATTCCCAATCATTATTCACATCCATATATTCTAAATATACACGCGAATTAGATATTAGTCATTGAGTTCTAGAGAATCCATAGGAATAAGATTCTCCAACAGAAGCCACTTTAAGCTCTTGTGAAATGGGCCCATGAGGCTCAAACAATCATCCAGAGTATTGATACGAGTAGGATTTTCATGAAAAAATGAAATCTCTTCATTGCTAATAATATCTATGTTGAATACCTCATATTCCATTAGATCGTTGTCAAAAATAAAAATATTCTCGAAAGCTCCCAAATCAAATTGAAATGGTTCGTAGATTGGATTCTTAACATAGCCACTCAATTTCAAGCCATGAAATATCGATGCCATGTAGTCCTCATTTTGAAAGTCTGGTGAATGCCCTTTCGCTATTTGTGAATGCTCTTTGATTTGAGGCCATTTTTTTGCCATTTGTCAATGTGTCTAGATCTGAATCTTGACTTTCGTCTGAATCTTGATTTTCACCATCTATTGTCGCATCTTGATCCGAATCATGAATAAGGCTTTTGTTGTCTACAATTGTTACTGAATCTGAAACTTGACTTTCGTCCTCGCTTTGCTCATCCACTTCGTCATTGCCACTTTGCTCATTAGACTCATTGTTGGGATCATCTTCATCTTCAGATGTGTCTTCACTTCCATGCACCTTTGGATTGATCCACTGATGCTTTACTATGAACGATCCATTTCTGCATCCGCATCTTCATTGCTTCAAACCATATAGATTGTTCTTCTTTCTTTTCAACTTCCAGTTTAAGCCTTTGTTCTTGTTGCTCGTACACTAAGTACATTTCTGATATGCATTTGAAGAGAATTCATATAGTAGTTCAAACATTTTTTATATTCAAATTTTGTCTTCCAAACCAACTCCAAGAATTGTTGATTGAATAGTTGTATAAATCCAATTTGTTTAAAAGATTCGAATGATTTCATGTAGAAGGCTTGTAACACTATCAATGCAAGCAATTTTGAATTTACTCCAAAGCTTTGGGATTGGATGTGCTTGAGTATCCCACCATGCTCGAACTTGTCCTTGAAAGCACAATGAAGCAAAATGGACTTTATCCTCTTCACAATATTGCCGATGATGAAAATAAACTTCAAATTTAGACAACCAATCATCAATATGGTTTGCTGCATGTTGGATACCTTCAGTTGGAGTTGGTTCTGGAGGTGGAGTAGCATCTGCTGCAGTTGTTGATTGTAATTGGTGAGGTTCTGGATCTACAGCTACTGTTGTTTCTTTTCCCCCTCCAGTCTTGCTTTTTCTTTCTGAAGGTCAGCCATAGCACCATCGTCGAATTGTCGCATAGTATATTGTCCCCCTAGGGTGCCGAATAGATTGTATTGGAGCTCATTCACCAACCATACCGCTTTTTGGACTGCAAGGGGTAACTGCTCCCAAGGACCAATGTCAGGGAGGGTGCGTGTGTAGTTAGGATACGGCATTGGGTTAAAGGGTAGAAAATCAGGAGCAGGCCTAGACAGAGGTATATGAAAAACAGGTGGAGGTGATTGTGGATTGAGGGGTACAAGAGGTGGGGAGATACTGTGTGGCAGAGATGTTTGGATTGTGCTAGTGGTGACGGTGTTTGATGGATGTGCGGTTAGTAATTGTAATGCAAAATCATCTACATTGACTGTGGAGTCAAGTAGGGTGGAGATTTGTACAGGTGAGGGCTTTTGTGGAATTGTGGAAGTGAAGCTCGTGTAGGTGGCAGTAAATGGTAGGGGTGGTGGTGGGAGTGTGAGAGCAAGTGATGGAGAGGAGGTTTCCTGTGTGGATGGAACCACGCCCATAGGATCAGAGCCCGAAGTGCTTGACACCACTGAGCTGTCTGTTGCTGCCGCTACTGCTTGCCTGCATTGCTAGGCCTGGTGAAGTAAGGCCGCCTGCTGCTCTAGGACCTCCTTTGGGACCTAAGAGGGTTTAAGGCTCCCTCTGGATTCAGCATACTCCGTCCCGATGTCGGTGGATAGAATGTCATGAGGGACATCGACTTGTGCTGATCGCCTTCCCTTTTTGCTTCTTAGTAGGTGGGGCTGGTGAGACCGGCTCTGCTGTCGGTTGGGGGTGGCTTGCTTTTTTGTGCTTGGATAGAGGTCATCTGGCTCCTTGATGGCTGCAGCCGCCGAGACCCCAACTGTTTGGTGACCAACATGTGGAGGAGATACCCACATTTGGTAGTTGGTTTTCTGGCTTTTAGAGCTCCGCACAGCTTCTCTGCTACCTTCTCAGCCCACTTGTAATTTTGAGTGGGATCATCCATGGTGAGGGTCAAAGAAAAGAGGTTGCTCAGTGGTATGCGATCCATCTTGGCGGTATGCACTTCGACCATGGTGACGAGGATTTCTGAGGTGGCCCGTAGATGGGGACCTGTGATGAGGCAGATGGCGATCCCGTCGTTGGCTTAGGCAATGGTTTTGTCGTCCTCTGTCAAAACTTTGTGAAGTACTAAGATCAAAGCCAAGGCTTGTGAGGATATCCTTGTCCAGGGTGAGCTGCTTGGCGTAATTCTTGATACAGATCATAAAAATATCCCCTGAATAAGGACGAGGGGGTTTATGGCGATGCAAATTGAACGAGGAATCGCGGGAGGTCATGATAGCAGTGACTTTAGATTGCTCTAAGAATTTTGAAAATTTTGAAAAAATTTGGCATGAACTCGAGAGTAGCAATCTAAAATGAATTCGTGGAGAGAAGGGTGGAGGCCTATATATAGACTCTTTTTGGCAAAAAATTTGCAACTTCACTCAGAAATCGTCCTTAGTGTCCACAATTTGGTAATGATGGTCACAAATTTCGAGGCAACTTTCTGAGGGTCCGAAAATTCTGGTAAGTGATTTTTTATGCCAAAAGAGAAAAAAACGTCTCACAGTGCAAAACTTTGTCTGATCAGAATTCGCAGAGATAGCAGAGAAATCGTGGGAATCATTTGGAGCTCCAACAAATTGTTTGCGAATTCTGACAGTGGATATCTGATGAGAAAAACTATTTTTTTCTATTTTTAGAAATTTTTGTCATTGAGACAGAATTCGCGGAGGCCAAAAATGAATCGTGCACTCTAAAAAAGGGGTCAGGCGAATTCTATCTAGGATGGTGTGAAACAATTCTTCTGAAACTAATGGCTTTTTGTGCTTTTCTCAGAGAAGACTGTTGGTATACCTTATCTGATAGTATCTTGATGGTTTGAACAAGAAAGCACAGCAAAAATTTTGTCGAAAAGGCAAGCAGACAATAAAAAAAATAATGAAAAACAGTAGAAAAGAAAACAACTAATACATATCAAGATAAAAATAAGGTTCATTGTACTTTCTTAGTCGGCTCCCACTGATCACAGTGTCGAGGATATCGCCTTGAAGGGTTTGGAGTTGTACATATCCAAAGACAAAGATTTTTTTGATGACATAAGGGCCTTGGCTAGAAAATTTCAGTTTGCCTTTGAAGGCTTTGGCCTGGTATAGCAAGACTTTATCTCCAACCTGGAAGTCTCTAAGTTTCAATGATCGATCATGCCATGCTTTTTGTCATCGTTTCTGGACTTGTTGAGCATGGATGCTGATCCGTCGTGTTTCACAGAGTTGCTCCAAATGGAATAACCTGTTTTCTAGATTCTGGTGAGTATCAAGCTCAAGGTTAGGGAGGGGATATGGAATTCCACAGGCATAATGGCTTCTTGGCCATATGTTAGCTGGAAAGGGGTTAAGCATGTAGCTCGCTTTGGGGTGGTGCAATAAGCCCAAAGAGCAGCATGGAGTTTGAGTTCCCAATCAGATTGGTTGGATTTGACGGTTTTGGTGAGAATTTCACATAGGATTTTATTGGTGGATTTTTCCTGGCCATTGCATCATGGATAATATGGGAAACTTTTGTGATGTACCACAAAATTTTTTGAAAGGAGATATGCTATGACAGAGTTAAGGAAACGTGTACCCCTATCACAAATAAGCTCTAGAGGACATCCGAAACGAACGATAACCTGTTCATAGAGAAATTTTGCGATAGAACGAGCGTCAGCATTGCGAACCTCTCTTACTTCAGCCCATTTGGTGCAATAGTCTGTAGCTACTATGATGTAACAAGATTGTGTGTGTTGAGCAGCAGGACTAATAGGTCCAACATGATCGATTTCCCATTTTTGGAAAGCTTGATCAGTGGTTACAGGGTGTAAAGGCATGTAGTCTGTCTTTTGAGAGCATTTTGTGCGTTGGCAGACATCACAAGCCTTAGTGTAATTGTGCGTATCCTTGAAGAGTGTTGGCCACCAAAAATCGGCCAAGAGGATTTTCTTAGCAGTTATTTTAGAAGAGAAATGGCCTGCACCAATACTTTCATGAGTGAGGAAAATTACAAAAGGTATTTCACCTTCAGTAAGACATCGTCGGATGATTCCATCTAACCCTTGCTTGTAGAGTTGTCCTGCAATTAACGTATACAGTTTAGATTTGAGGACCAATGCGCATTGTTCAGGTTTAGAGAAGGAATTGGTGGTGGAGAAGTGTGTGGATGAGGAACGGTTGGTACATCATGGAGGATCTCATCATCAATTTGAAAGATGGTCTCCTCCTCATAGAGATCCCATGGATAGTGTGGGCGTTTGGGACAGTAGAATTTTGTCTCAGGCTTTTCAATTGCAACCTTGACAACTAGTTCCACCTTGGACGCATGTTGTGGATAGGTCCTAAGTGGGAGTGCCTCCATATAATTGAGGATCTGAATATCAGAAATGTCCAAATCTTCTGGGCAATTCTGAATTCGTAAGAAATTCTTGTCATCGATGAATAAATCATCTGATTCATTAGTAGGTAGCCATGCAACGTTTAGTAGCTCGTCATGGTGTGGAAGAATATCAACAAAATTGATATTAATGATAGGTGTATCCAGATCAGGTAATTGGTCATGATCGATCTGGAGTGGAGAGGTACAATTATCCTGATGTTGAGCACAGTAATCGACATTCACACAATCAATGGTAGCTAGAATGTGACTCCAATTTATGATATCAGTAGATTTAACATAATGACCTTTTTTGTGGCTAGACTGGTATGGCTCAAATACTGAGTTGGTGATTGAGGATCCTTTGTCATGGATGCTTGCAAGTTTGAGTTTACCCATTGAATCAATGGTGACAGAACTGTCATGATTTTCAAAAGTGACTCGGCCTTTGCTCCAGTCATGAATGACTCGTGCATTGGTGAGCCACAAACGACCAAGTAGTAATTCATAAGAATAGGCATTATTGGTAATATCAAGTACTACGAGATCGACAGAAAACTTGAGACCTCCTAGTTTGATCAGCACATGTGGAAGGAAACTGGTAGGTCGGACTACACTTTGATCATCCATCTGAAGCCGACAAGTGGGTTTGGCTAGCTTGTCTCTCATATTCCATTGTATCATGAGGGATGTGGAAATGATATTGAAATCGGAGCCACCATCGAGTACTGCTAAAACTTCACGGGATTGATGATGGGTAGCTGGGATTTTGATGTTGCCTCGTTCGCTGAGTGTATTGGTTAGATGTAAGGGCATTCCAGGCAACTCGTTAGTAGTGGTGGTGTCACTGGATTGGATCTGTTGTTTCCACTGGCTATGAAAGATTTGAGATCCTTAAGATCCAATCTACTTGAATGATCTTTGGTTAGAAAGAGAAATACACTATCAATCTCACCAAATTGAGAAGCAAACACCAATAGAACTTGATGAAACTTGAATGAAATGATTATGTATTGTTGCTTTCTGTACAAAACCAGCAAGCTACTGTATTTCACACGTGTGGATCCAAAAAATAGCAAATATAGACTATTCTACATAGAATTGCAAGCAATCACCAAGATAGTGCACCAATGGATAGTAGAACCCAAGAGAACCATGTATAAGCATGAAATGAGATAGAGAAGAGAGAAGATTGATCTTTCCATGAGTTACATCCTTTTATAGTAGGTCCAAACCCTATTTTGCCACTTGGGTTTCCCACCAAAATGCTAACCCTACTAATTTTGGGTCTAGATTCAATGTACCCAACTATTCAAATTGAATCTACTCAAACTCGCATTCTAACTTTCCCACACTTTCAAAAAAGTGTTTATTCAAATGAGATTTAGGCTAATGAACTTTGAAAACTCAACCTGTAAGTCTAAAACAAGTTTTGGCCTCAATATGTCAAATATGGAAATATTGCAAAATGTGATGAAACTAGTTGAATCTTTCACATTCCCTCTTCAACTAGTTTTAGCATAGACTTTGATAATACTCCAAGTGAAGTCCTATGCTTCATGAACAAGTCTTTTCCCACTGCTTTGGTGAAGATATCAGCTACACATTCCCTTGAAGACACATGTTGAAGCTCCACCTCCTTTGCAATGACTCGCTCCCTCACAAAATGATATTGTATCTCAATATGCTTGCTCCTAGCATGAAAGATAGGATTGGATGACATTATCTGGGCTGATTGATTGTCACAAAAGATGATTGGGCTCTCTAAAAAATCCAGCAAGTGAAGATCCTTGATCATCCTCTTGATCCATACCATCTCATTTGTGCAATGTGTAAGCGCTTTGTACTTGGCCTCATCAGATGACAATGAGATAGTGGCTTGTTTCTTTGACATCCATAATATAGCTCCATCACCTATGAAAATACAATAAGCACTAATGGATTTCCTATCCATTACATCTCCAACATAGTCCGAATCTGAAAATCCAAAAAGATTAGGTGATGATCCCTCATACAATATGCCAAAATCTCGAGTTCCAATAATGTACCTCAAAACCTGCTTTCCTAGCTTCCGATGCTCCTCACTAGGATCTTGCATGAATTGACTCAATCTTCCAACACAATAGCTTAGATCAGGTCTAGTAATGGTTAGATAGATGAGTGAACCAAGTAGCTTCCTATAGAGAGTAATGTCCTCGAATGATCTTTCATTACCTCTTATAGTTAGCTTTACATGAGACTCCGTAGGTGTATCAATAGCTTTTGCATCTACCATATGAAATCTTTCTAGAATAGAATTAGCATACTTCTTTTGACAAATGAAAGTAGATTGAGAAGATCTAATGACTTCTATTCCTAAAATGTAATGCAAATTACCAAGATCATGCACCTCAAACTCCTTCTTAAGAGCATTCTTGATATCCTCCACATCTTGATTGTCTCCACCACTCAAGATGATATCATCCACATAGATTAGCAAGATGATAACATCATTTCCAGCAAACCTATAATAAAGTGAATGATCATACTCACTCATAACAAAGCCTTGAGAGAGTAAAAAAGTGTCAAGCTTAGCATACCAACTCCTCGGTGCTTGCTTAAGGCCATACAAACTCGTTTGTGGAAGACACGCATGATTTGGCTTTGTTGATGAAATGTAGCTCTCGGGTTGCTCCATGTACACTTCCTCCTCAAGATCACCATTCAAGAATGCATTTGAAATGTCCATTTGCCATAGATCCCATCCATAAAGTGTATCAAGTGAAATGATGACTCCAATGCTTACCATCTTTGCCACGGGTGCAAAGGTCTCATCATAGTCAATTCCTTGTTGTTGAGCATATCTTTTTGCCACTAACCTTGTCATTTACTTGTTGATAGATCCATCTTGGCTTGTCTTCACCATGAAGATCCATTTGCATCCAATAGCTTTCTTGTCCTTAGGCAACTCCACCAATCTCCATGTTCCATTCTTCATAAGAGCTTGATACTCGAGATCCATTGCTTGGATCCACTCCTCTTCTTTCCTTGCTTGATCTACATTTGTAGGCTCATCCAAAGAGGTTAGGAAAGCAACATAATTTCCAGAAACTACTTGTTTACCCTTTTGATCATATGTGAGCCTTGAAGGTACTTGTCTTTCTCTTGATGTTCTCCTTGGCTTTTGACTTGATGAAGGTCCATCATCACCACCATCCAAAGTAGGATCTTTCTCATCAACATCAAGAATGTTAGATCCATCCACTCTACCATCAATCATGCTTGAATACACCTTTGTAATGTTCCCCTCATCAAAAATGACATCTCTACCAGCAATCACTTTGTTAGTAGAAGGAATGTAAACCTTATAGGCTTTACTCACCTCACTATATCCAACAAAAATACCTCTTCTTGAAGATGGATCCTCCTTGGTCCTATCATCAAGAGTTTTAGCACTTTCACATAAAGTCCTATTATTCCTTTCAGCCACTCCATTTTGTTGTGGGGCCCTTGATGTTGTATACTCCCTCTTGATCCCATGCTCATCACAAAAGGCCTTGAACTTGTTAGATATGTACTCACCACCATTGTCACCTCTCAAGCACTTGATCTTTGTGGAAAATTGGTTCTCCCTTGCATTCTTGAACTTGACAAAGACATCATACACTTCATCCTTGCTCTTTAGTAGATAGATTCAACAAAATCTACTAAAATCCTCAATGAATGCTACATACATCTTAGCTCCACTATTGCTAATTGTAGTAAATCCATGAATATCCGAATGTACAAGTTGAAAAGGCTTTGTAGATCTAGAAATAGATCTAGTATAAGGTAGTCTATGTGACTTAGACAAATCACAAGACTCACAAACATGCTTGACATTACTTAAGGAACTTGGAAGACCAATCACAACCTTCTTCCTTGCCATTACCTCCAATGACTTGAAGTTGAGGTGTCTCATCCTTTTGTGCCAAACCTCTTGAATAGAAATTTGCTCCCTTGCAACACATCCAACTTGGTTAGCAATAACACAAGCATCAAGTTTGAACAACTTCCCTTGTCTTTTACCTTTTCCAATCAAGACATCCTTTCTTTTGATCAAACAAGCATCTCCATCAAACTCCACCTTGAGGCCCTTACTTAGCATTTGACTCACACTAAGCAAATTCTTAGTAATAGATGGAATAAACAAGACATCCTCCAAATGAACATTCCTATTTGTAGAGAGAGAAATAAGAATTGTGCCAATCCCTTTGATTGCACACTCACCATCATTGGCCGTGTAGATCACCCTCTTGTCATCTCCATATGCCAACAAAGAAGTGAAGTACTCTTTGTGAAAGGTCATGTGTGAACTTGCTCCACTATCAATCCACCAAGGATCTAGATCTCCATCATTAGCAAGCATACATGAAGACATCACAAAAGCATCATCATTTGCATCTTGAACATCCAAACAACAAAAAACTCTATTTTGATGTAGAATCCTCTCTAGCATGCTCTAGACTTGATATCTTCACCAAATCATTGATAGATCTGATTTTCTCCTTCATAACCTAAAACACAAGCTCTAATACCATGTGAAAGATTTCAGATCCTTAAGATCCAATCTACTTGAATGATCTTTGGTTAGAAAGAGAAATACACTACCAATCTCACCAATGTAGAAACATCAGCATCTACACACAAATTGAGATGCAAACACCAATAGAACTTGATCAAACTTGGATGAAATTATTATGTATTGTTGCTGTCCATACAAAACCAGCAAGCTATTTTATTTCACACATGTGGATCCAAAAATAACAAATATAGATCATTCTACACATAGAATTACAAGCAATCACCAAGATAGTGCAGCAATGGATAGTAGAACCCAAGAGAACCATGTATAAGCATGAAATGAGATAGAAAAGAGAGAAGATTGCTCTCACCACGAGTTACATCCTTTTATAATAGGTCCAAACCCTATTTGGCCACTTGGCTTTCCCACCAAAATGCTAACTCTACTAATTTTGGGTCTAGATTCAATGTACCCAGCTATTCAAATTGAATCTACTCAAACTCGCATTCTAAATTTCCCACACTCTCAAAAAAGTGTTTATTCAAATGAGATTTAGACTAATGAACTTTGAAAAGTCAACCTCTAAGTCTAAAACAAGTTTTGGCCTCAATATGCCAAATATGGAAATATTGCAAAATGTGATGAAACTAGTTGAACCTTTCACACTGGCCAGCATGCTTCCAGAGTACATGGAAAGGAAGAGTGACATTGGCTTGTAGTAAATCTCCCCAAACTTTGGTACCTTCAAGGGTTTTGCTTTCAAAGGGCTTGTAAGGTACTTTATGGGAAGTGGAAGATTGTTGGTCGGCATTGCGGATTTGCTGCCGATACTGATGATGTAGCCGAATTTCTTCATATGGGTGAGGGTAAACTATCGGGGTTGAATCTTCACTTGGAGGAATAGCTTGCGGTTGAGTTTTGCTAGGTGCAACTATAGGGGCTTGGCATTGGGTTTGTGCCCGAGTCAAGACCCAAGTAGGATGTGTTTCGATGGGTAAGGTTTCTACTTGCACTGAACAGACAGGAGCAGCTGGCTTAGATCGGGATGGGTAGTCCTTTACATGATGTTCAATACCATAGTTTTCACAAGCTGGAGGAAAGCAGAGTTTATCTGGGCAGCGAATACTAGGATGTTTACCTGCACAAATAAAACATCCTCGTATTGCGGGTAGTTGATGTGCGGCAAAGACAGCTTGGTTTGGATTGTAAGCTTGGGCATTGGGATCCACTGTTTGAGCATTAGAATCTTAGGTATAACAAACAATCTTTTCAGTAGAGTACTATGGTTGAGTATTGTCTTCCACATAGTAGGTGGCCGGATCGATGGTATTCGGATCAAGATAATGGACAACGTTTCATGGGGCACACTTCGTTAACGACAAAATGTTGACGTGGGGATGGGTATTGATTTGGTATAGTTGGTCGTGGTTGGTAAACCCTGGTCGTGACACAAGTTGTTGTGGAGGGTAAGGGCGGTAAGCTCGATAGATGGTGGGTCTGGTGGCTGCTGGAAAATGATTTCGCAATTGAGGGCATTCATTAGCAGTGTGATGTTGTGAGCAGATTGGACACCAGACATTTTTCCTTGCTGGAAAGGTTTTATCAACAATCTGTTTCATGGTGGTTTGGAAATCGGCAGTGAGTTTATCCATATGAGATTGTTGAGCTTTTTGCCAGGTTTCCATTTGATGTAGAAGTTCAGAAGATTGGGCAATATTGTCAAACTTCAGGTGATTAGGACGGTCCAGATTCTTAGATTTCTTTTCACGATGGTCAAAGTCATCGTCGGAACCTTCATCGTCCTCACGGATAGCATCGATCATCACATCTTTAAGTTGATCATAAAGGTCAACTGGTTTGAGTTCACGGTGGATGTTTTTAGGTAATCCAACTAAGAACAGTTTTATGGCCATACATTCGGTGATGTTTTCATCAACACATTCTACTTTGAGGCGTTTAAAACGCTCAATGTAGTTTCGAACAGACTCTTCGCGATACATCTTGATATGGGTAATTTGAATGAATGGGCTGTAAAAATTACAGCAAATAAGGATCCTAAAACACTTGAAATGATGAGGGAAACAATAGATTATGATTTCATAAGATTAGCACAAGTTGAACCATCAAAATCCATCAAAAATCTATGCTTGAACCTCACTAAATGGCCCAAATCCTTGAAGAAGGCTTCACACGTGTGAAAGTACGGCCTCCCACAGTCTGAGTACTGTACACCAGACCTACATTCAATCCTATAATCATTAGTAATCACAAGTACTCAAACAATTATGAACATAGAGAGCAATTGCACCATTATGAGAGAAAAAACATGAAATTGCTTGATTGATTTTGGTGAGATATCATCACCTATATATACATGATCCATCACGGTTTTGGGCAGGTATGAGTAGCCCTAAACCTATCCCTAATGCTAATTTTGGTGGATCTTTCATCCCTACCAAGTTAGGGTTGGAATCTTGGAGATCCCTCAACAATGCAAAAATTACCAAAAATAGCTCTTATTTTTTCTCCCTTGTATCTAAGCATAATTTGGACTCATTCCAAAGGTTCTAACACTTAGGTCTACTTGAGAACATCCTTATGAATGGAATCCTATGCTATTTGGCACGTGTGACAAGCCACATCATGACCATCTAACTATTTACAAGTCATATGACCAAAACTAGTCAAGCTAGAATTGTGAATTTTTAACACTCCTCCTCACTATCTAGCTTGGTTCAATCATTGCTTTACTAATCACTCCAAGTGATGATCTGAACTTCATAAAAGGTGTCTTTTGAAGTGGTTTAGTAAGTAGGTCAGCTACACATTCATTGCTTGGAACATGCTCCAAAGCAATCTCCTTGGCTTGCACCATTTCTCTCACAAAGTGATGGCATATCTCAATGTGCTTAGATCTTGCATGGAAGATTGGGTTAGATGCAAGGTGTTGGGCTGATATATTGTCATTGTAGATGATTGGTGCCTCCTCTGAATCCATGATCTTTAGTTCCACCAATAATCTCTTGATCCAAAGTACCTCCTTTGTAGTGGTTGTCAAAGCTTTGTACTCGGCCTCGGTTGAAGATAGAGATATAGTTTCTTGCTTTTTTGAAAGCCATGAAACCACACCTTCTCCTATGAAAGTTGAATAGGCACTTGTTGATTTCCTATCCCTCTTGTCCCCTGCAAAATCTGAATCACTAAATGCATGAAGGTTAATCACATCTCCTCTATATAGAATCCCAAAATCCAATGTACCCGAGATGTATCTTAGAATCCTCTTAGCCTTTTTCCAATGGATATTCAATGGCTTTTGCATGGATTGGCTCAACCTACATACACTAAAGCTAAGATCTGGTCTAGTTATAGTGATCCACATTAAGGAACCTATAAGTTGCCTAAACAAAGTGATGTCCATGAAGGATCTTTCATCATCTTCATTTGGCACTTTTACATCTTGCTCCATTGGTGTGTCAACACTTTTGCATACTTCCATCTTAAACTTCTTCAAAAGACTTTGAGCATAGTTTACTTGACTTATAAAGATAAAATCAGACCCTCTAAGTACTTCTATGCCTAAGATGAAGTGAAGACACCCTAGATCTACCATCTTGAACTCTAAGGATAGATCTATCTTGATTTTTTCAATACCATCAACACTATTTCCACTAATGATGATGTCATCTACATAAATGAGTAAAAGTACAATACCAACATCATCAAACTTAATGTAAAGAGTGGGATCATATTCACTTTGAACAAAAGAAAGTGAAATAAGATAGCAATGTAGTCTTGAATTCCAAGATCTCGAGGCTTACTTCAAGCCATAGATGCTTCTTTGGAGATGGCATACTTTGTTCTCCATTCCATGCTTGATGAACCCTTGTGGCTGCTCCATATAGATATCCTCTTCCAAAAAACCATTCAAGAAAGCATTAGAGACATCCATTTGACATAGAATCCATCCAAAATGTGATGCAAGTGCAATGATTAGTCTTATTGTGACCATCTTGGCCACGGGTGCAAAAGTTTCCTCATAGTCTATCCCTCTCTCTTGAGCATAACCTTTTGCAACTAATCTTGCTTTATGTTTGTTAACACTCCCATTTGCATTCAACTTAAGCTTGAAGACCCACTTGCATCCTATTACATTCCTTTGAGGTCTCTCAACAAGCAACCAAGTTTCATTCTCAATCAAGGCATCATACTCATCCAACATAGCTTTATACCATTCTTTGGAGTTCAATGCATCTTCAACATTAGACGGTTCTTCAAAACTAGATAAAGCATAAGAAGTGGATGAGATACCCTCAACTTGCTGTCCTTTGCCTTGATATGTGAGCCTTGATGGCTCCACTTTTGCCCTTGAAGATCTCCTTGGTGTGATAGGTGGGTTTGGTGCTTGCTCCTCCATGAGCTCCTCCTCAAAACCAAGATCTTGCTCCTCGGCCATCTTTTTCTTGATTGTTGGAGCACTTGAGCCTTCTTCAAGCATATGCATATGATGTTCATCAAAGATGACATACCTTGAAACAACAAATTTGTTCAAGGATGGGAGATAAACTTTGTAGCCCTTGCTTGAGCTTGCATATCCAAGCATGATCCCTCTTGTGGAAGATGGATCCTCCTTGGTTCTTGTTTACAATGGCACATGCACATAACATATACACCCAAAAACTTTCAAGTGATTAAGATTGGGTTTCTTTCCATACAACATCTCATAAGGAGTTTTGCCTTCAATTGCTTTGCAAGACACCCTATTCATCAAGTAGTTTGCACATACAAGAGACTCACCCCAAAAGGATTTGGGCAAACAAGCATCTAATCTTAAAGCCTTAGAACATTCACATAATGTTCTATTCCTTCTTTCAGCAACTCCATTTTGTTGAGGAGTGTAAGGACAAGAAGTCTCTTTCTTGATCCCTTCCTCCTCACAAAAGGCCTTGAACTCATTGGAGATGAATTCTCCACCATTGTCACTTCTAAGAATCTTGATGCTATGATTATGATGCTTTTCCACAAACAACTTGAACTTTACAAAAGTATCAAATACTTGAGACTTGAAGGAAAGTAAGAACACCCAACAATATCTTGAGTAGTCATCAATGAAGGTTAAAAACATGGATGAACCTCCATTAGATTTGGTGCTAGCAATGTGCACATCCGAGTGTATGAGTTCAAGAGGATGAGATGACTTTGTGATGGAGTTAGGAAACACCTTCTTATGTGCCTTGGATAAGGCACAAGCTTCACAAAACTTGTCTTCCTTCCCAATAGACCTTGGTAGGCCTAAAGCATACTCCTCCTTGATCATAGCCTCCATGGAACCCGAGTTGACATGTCCAAGTCTTTTGTGCCATAAAGTAAAGGTAGATATCTTGCTCTTCTCGGCGAACATGACAACATTAGTATCCACAAATGCATCCAGCTTATAAAGTTTGCCAAGTCTAGTGCCCTTAGCCACTATCTTACCCTTCTTCTTGATGAAACATTCATTTGAAGCAAAGTCAACATTGAAACCATTGTCTACCATTTGGCCAACACTTAGTAGATTCTTTGTTATTGTAGGAATGTACAAAACACCTTCTATGTTGATCTTTTTGGAAGATCCTAAGCAAAGGGGAATGCTACCAACTCCTTCAATCTTACAAGCTTCATCATTTGCTGTATAGATAGACTCTATAGGTCCATCATAAGATAAGAGAGAAGAGAAAAACTCCCTTTTACTAGTCATGTGTGAACTAGCACCCGAGTCAATCCACCAAGGATCTTCTCCTTTGAAGCTTGTTGAAGAAAATATGGACATCATGAGAGAGTCCTCATGTGAACTCTCCTCCTCCTCCTCTTTGCTCATGTTGGCTTGGCTTTGATCTTGCTTCCTCTTGAAGCATTCCGAAGCATAATGCCCCATCTTGCTACAATAGTAGCACTTCACCTTTGATTTGTCCTTCTTGACTTTGGTGGTTGATGGAGATGCCTTTGGGGGTCCTTCTTGATCCTCAAGCTTTGTAGACTTCTTGAATGTTGATCCTTTGCCTTTGGACTTGCCTTTGCCTTTGGTGAAGAGAGCTTGGTCATCTCCACCTTGGATGGAAAGCCTATCCATCCTCTCTTGCATTTGGCTCCTTCTTGATTCCTCGGCCATGAGTGTGCCTTGGAGTTCTTCAAGTATGGGTAGCTTACCCATAATTGCATGTCCCTGAACCAAATTGTCAAATTCAAAGCTTAGTCCATTCAATATGAGTTGAACAAGCTCTTCATCCTTGATAGGGTCACCTATAAAGGCTAGCTCTTTGTTCAATTCCTTTACTCTTAGGACAAAAGTATGTGCACTCTCTCCTTTCTTTTGATAGCTTCTATAGATTTGATTCTTCAAAGCTAACATTCTAGTTTGGTTCTTGGATTCATAGACCTTTTGCAAAGTCTCCCAAGCATCTTGAGCTGAAGTGCAATCTCCTACCTCTCTTAAGAGTTCATTTGCAACATTCATTTTTATGCAATGTAGTGCAACATTGCACCTCTTGATGTATTTGGCTTTTTCTTGAGGATGAATAGGTTCACCCTCCTTACCATTTACAATTTCCATCAGATCTTGCATGATCATGATAGATTCCATTCTAACTTTCCATATGGAATAGTTAGTTTTGTTGAGCCTTTCATTAGTATCCAAAAGATATGCATTTATAGATGCCATCTAGTCTCCTAATCAAGGACTTGACACAAATGAAGGTTACTTCTATTGATTTGATTGAAGGTCTACATTATCCCACTTCTTAGAGACCTGAAAAGATCAGTAATAGACTTCCTATAAAGATCTAAGAATGATCTCTAACAAAATCAAATCATAGAATACTAGAAACAATGCACTTGCTTGATTGAAGTAGACAATACTAGTAGAATTGCCCCTCTTTCTATAAAGAACATTAAAGCTTCCAAATGATCTGATCAAGAGTGAATTTCAGAAACCTAATATACTTCCAAAATAACTTGTAAAAGATCTAAATGGAACTTAATGAGGATGCAACACAATCTACTATCCAATCACAAGCAAAAAATGATCAAAATTGATGAAAAATTGATCTAATTTGGTGCATAAGTCAAGCAATGGTTGGACTGAACCTAAATCACTTTAGGAGGTGCCTACTACACCTTATAACAGCCTTGAAGAGTCCCCAAAACTCTGATCTTCCCTCTCTTTGAATGCTAGAAAGCCTCCTCTATGAAATCACCTCCAAAACTCGCTTAGAAATCAATGCTTGGAGCAACCAAAACTTGCTATCTTGGTAATGTGAATTGAATTCAACTTTGCCTCTGGTTTTAGACACCTAAACACCTGCAAATGAAGTCACACAACACCAATCTCCAATGTATTTGACTCACTTTGAGTTCTAAAATCAATAGTAGATGCTAAGATCCAATCTACACAAGATTTAGATCAAAAATTGTGATCAAATTGAATGAAAACCAAGGATTTAGCCCATTTCAGCCTTTAGGCTCTGATACCATGTAAAAATTACAGCAAATAAGGATCCTAAAACACTTGAAATGATGAGGGAAACAATAGATTATGATTTCATAAGATTAGCACAAGTTGAACCATCAAAATCCATCAAAAATCTATGCTTGAACCTCACTAAATGGCCCAAATCCTTGAAGAAGGCTTCACACGTGTGAAAGTACGGCCTCCCACAGTCTGAGTACTGTACACCAGACCTACATTCAATCCTATAATCATTAGTAATCACAAGTACTCAAACAATTATGAACATAGAGAGCAATTGCACCATTATGAGAGAAAAAACATGAAATTGCTTGATTGATTTTGGTGAGATATCATCACCTATATATACATGATCCATCACGGTTTTGGGCAGGTATGAGTAGCCCTAAACCTATCCCTAATGCTAATTTTGGTGGATCTTTCATCCCTACCAAGTTAGGGTTGGAATCTTGGAGATCCCTCAACAATGCAAAAATTACCAAAAATAGCTCCTATTTTTTCTCCCTTGTATCTAAGCATAATTTGGACTCATTCCAAAGGTTCTAACACTTAGGTCTACTTGAGAACATCCTTATGAATGGAATCCTATGCTATTTGGCACGTGTGACAAGCCACATCATGACCATCTAACTATTTACAAGTCATATGACCAAAACTAGTCAAGCTAGAATTGTGAATTTTTAACATGGGCTCTGAGTCAGTTTGGATGGTTTGAAACGCTTGATGAGAGCGTCCTTGAGGGTGGTCCAAGAAGCAAGATCAGGAGCTTCAAGATTCAAGTACCACTCCTTGGCGGTGCCATAGAGTACCATGGGAAATAGGCGAAGCTTTTCAGTTTCAAAGGTATCTCCATAAAAATGGCATGCATTATCAAAGTCTTGGAGAAATTGGACTGGGTCAGATTCGCCATCGTACTTTGGTGCATCGATACGTGGAATTCTTCGTTCTAGTCATGGAGGAGACGGATTAGAAGATTCAGCATAGTCACGAGACATGATGCAGAATACAGATGAGCAAGTCAGTACTATACTTGGCAAAAAGGCAGTTTGCTTGTAGAATTGATAATGTAGGACAAAAAATTGGTCTTTCTGGTCGTGATAGAATTTGCGGACATGCTGAGAATTCGTGGAGAGGCAGATAAATCGAACTGTAATACTCGCGAATTCTGACAGGAAGGTCTGAATGTTAGAATAGTGAGTTTTTTATATTTTCTGAAAAAAAATTGTACTTTCAGAGTTCGCGGGTAGGACAAGGAAATCGTACTCTTTGAGAACGAATTCTTAGGCTGGATGGCGAATGCTAACAGAGAGGTTTGACTGGCAGATAGGGAATATGGGAAAAAGTGTGATTTTTTGACAGTAAACAGGCAAAATCTCTGAGATAGAATTCGCGGAGCTGTTGGAGGACTGATCTTGATGAGATCTAGCCTCAGTGAAGCCGGCAAATTCTAGGACAAATATTTGGGTGAGAAATAAGGGATTTTCACAGTATGTCAGGCTGTTTTCTAATATTCTGGCTGTGGTCAGAATTTGTGGGGGTGATAAAATGAAAGATCAGGGTCTATTAGGGCTGCAGACAGGCTGGCGAATTCTGATATACCTGTTTGGTTTGGAAAAAGGTCAATTGGGTCACTTCTTTGAAGAAAATGCCCAAGTTGACTCTTTTGTTGCCTCCCCCCGGCTTGATAAGTTGCTCTGCATCTCGTGTAGGACCTGGAGAAACGACTCGTGTTGTTTGTTGGTAGATAGAGACAGGAAAACAAGCAAACATACAACACGGAAGCAAGAAAACAAGAAGGAGAAAAAGCTAGGTAAAAATACTTAAAAAGCGACAACGGCGCCAATGTTGGAAGTATTTCTAGTGTGTGCGGTGGCTAGATCTACTTATGGGTGTAGTATAGGGATGTAGAGATTCGTCCCCAGCAGGGATCGAGAATTCTTATTTTGCATATGTCAGCAAGCTTGAGCCAGAGATTGTTGATTGAAATATACAATACATGCATGATGGACACTGGTTTTGTTTGGATTAACACAGAGGCAACAACTAGTCTTCTAGATAAAATGTTTCTTAATGAAAAACAGTGATAAGAGTTTCGTAGTGACAAACCTTAGTCTCTTAGCTACAAATGTTCATGGATTAATGGGAGCAATCAATATTAATTCAGGCGAACACCAACATGCTTGCGTCGATAAGGTCGTTTGTATGCATATAGGGCATTGGCCATGTCTGACACACATGCATGATATAAAGAGATAATGTTCTTATGCCCTCTCCAGCCAGGTTGCGTCCATGTTTTGATTTGGACAAGTTTGTTCTTCTAATAAAATTGCACTCTGTTATACTTGATTGAGTGTGAAACTTCTCAAATTTGATTCTACCTAATGATTTTGTAAAAATATCTTCCACTTGATCTTCAAATTAACAAAAGACAAGATTAATGGCACCATCAAGAATTTTTCCAAACAAAGTGAGAATGAATATCAATGTGCTTGATTTGTACAAGATTTTTGGCAAGGTGAATGCAGCTTTGGTTACCACAAGATACAATAGTTGCACTCACATGTGGGTGACCTGGATCAACAAGCAATCTATGTAACCATACTACTTTTTGTATAGCACTGCTAAGAGCATGATACTCAACTTTTGTTGAAGATAGAACTACTATAGGTTGCTTTTTACTACACCATAAATTGCAGCTATACCAAAACTGAAGGTATAACCAGTGGTATCATCATTGTTACCTGCCCAATTTGCATCTGTATAACCTACTAACATTGGCACTTCATGCTAATCATACCTCAAGCCAAGGTTAAGTGTTCCCCAAATATACCTAAAAATAAATTTGGCAGATTTTTAGTGTGCTTGTCAAAGCTCTCGCATGCACTGACTTACAACACTAACAAGATATGCTATGTTAGGTAGTGTGTGTGTCAAGTATATTAAATCACCCACCAGCTGCATGTACAAATAACAATCTACTTTCTCATATTCATCATATGATATTGACTTCCATTAGTGTGCTTATTGGCTTGCAATTATACATATTGAACTTGTGAAGCAAATCTCATGCATATTTGCTTTGAGTCAGAAAAAAATGGCATCCTCTCTTTGTCACACTTCAATGCCAAGATAGTATTGCATTAAGCCTAAGTCACTCATGTCATAGGCATTCGATAAATCTGATTTGATTTTATTATATTGCTTCTAGCTTAATTAAACCATCAAGATACAATACAATAAACACAATGTCATAACCGTGTTGTAGAATGTAAATACTAGGATATGCAATACTCTTTACCATTCCCCTTCATTTGAAGTCTACATCGATGCAAGAGTACCATGCCCATGGTGCTTGCTTAAGTCCATGGATTACTTTGTTGAGCTTGCTCACTAGGTGTTCTTTTCCTAGCTCAACAAATCATTGAGGTTCTACCAAGTACACCTCTTCATCCAGCACTCCATTGAGAAAGGTAGCTTCAATGTCCATTTGCTAGATTTTCCAACCATAGAAAGTAAAAAAGCAATAATCGAACATATAGTAGTCATTTTAGCTATGGGTGTGAAGGATTCCTCAAAATTAGTACATTCCTATTGCTCAAATCCTCTTGCAACTAACCATGCTTTGTACTTATTGAGTTGCCCATCCACTTCATACTTGACTTTGTAAATTCGTTAACAAGAGATAGGCACTTTATCATTAGATAGCTCAATCAAGTTCCACATTTTGTTCTTCGATATGGCCTCCATTTATGTCTCCATAGCTACTCACCAATCCTTGTGCTCTTTTGCTTCATCAAAACATTTCAGTTCCTAGGCTTTACATACTAAACCCATCAAAGCTAGATTCATCTCTAGCCTTTGAAGAGATTTTCAATTTCTTGTTCACCTCATGAGCTATCCCTATTCGCTAGATTTAGGATCTTCTCCCTTCTTTGTATTGCGTGTCACCTTCAAATACCATCTGGGTAACCGCCTTAGAGTCTCAGCTTCGGTCTTCTCTTTGTCAATTGAATCTTTCTCTTCAAAAACAACTTTGTCGTTTACTTTAATATTCACTCCAGCATCCAATTGTGGCTACACTTGTCACTAATGTTTGAAATAAATCATTCAAATTGTTCAACATCAATTGCATGATTTTTTGATCTTGTATTCGCTATTTAGCAACTTCGAAATGCCTCCTAACTATGGATAGCAGTACTAGACATTAATTGTATAGTGTGATTTGCAATTCCCCACACAGTCAAATAGTAGGTTTCTTGAGGGAAGTCTTCTTCATAGGCAGTACTTTGCACACAAAACTAGATGAGAAGCTTCAAACTCTCCCACTCAACATTTTTCTGGTCTATTTGATATTGCCCCGGACTTTCTAATGCCTCCAAGACTAATGCTTCGTTCCCTAGTAAAGAATTTTGTGCTTGGACACATGCAAAATAGACAAAGAAAAATTTTCCTTCACACTTTGACTCTCCTAGTTTCACCTCCTACGAAAGACTTTCTCACTTCATTGCGGAGCCTTTGACGAGCCAAATCTAATAAGCAAACACACAGGATCAGTGGGCTCTTATACCATGTAGACAATCAGATTATCAAGTTAGCGTTGGCATGAAATAATCACTAACATAGAAGAGGAGAGAAGCAACAACTAATTATCATAACTAAAAGAAGGTATACAAATACATAGAAAAGATCAATTCCTAGGTATTGACCATGCTTTTGTCCATGCCAATCTCGTGAAAGACGATATTATGGATAGGGTCAATGCTTATGATTCGACCAAACACAATCTCCTCCTTTTGAGATAGTAGTGCAATGTGTATATTTTTCTCAAAATTTTCTATTTATAATCCTGAATAAATAAAATGCAAATTGTTCATATGTACATTACAAAAATATAACAATGTGTCACAATGCAATTGTAAAAATCATGGGAACACAACCCACCCCACCAACCTCAAGCCTATTTTCAAAAATCCAAATCTCACTATTTATTACAAATGTCATCAAATCTTTTCACAAACATGTTATTCATATATGCATTTACAATTAAAGAAATTGAGCCACTAATTTTGAGCAAAATGCAAGCAAGATACAATGTGTTAAATATGTAGGGGAATTGGTCAAACTTTGATATTATGAAATGTTTATGTCTAATACCACATCTTTCACTACATTTTTTTTATGACTATCAACTTTAGAAACTCCTATCACCATACCAATATGCCCATCCAAAAAAAAATCAATTTGGAATTCGATTGAAATAGATATGAGTGTTTACAATGGCTTAAATGTATTGCTCGAATCAAACAAGTTGCATAATTTCTTATTAGAAACCACAACAATTTATTACATGTGTTTATATAGAAATGCAAAAACAAAAACACACTATAATTTAATTGCATACATGCATCTATACACAGTAGTAAAACAAAGGAGTCATATTTGTTACTCTCTACAACTCGTAAAAACTTGTCAAGGTATAAAAAATGGGATTGTTTCTAGGTCATTTTCTTGTCGATTTGGATAGAATTCATTTTCACCATCTCTGAACTTTATGCGTAAGATTTGCTACCAACAAATATTTCACATTTGCAACTCGTGATTTTTTTTGTCCTTAAGGTACGGTAAACATGCAAGGGCATGGGCAAGCTAATAATATTTTACATCCATTGTTTTCGACTATGGCACACATATCAAATTTCGTTCCATTAGCAAAACATGATAATTGTAATTGAATATACATGGATTGTGAAATAAAATCAGCGTTCTAAATTGCCAATTCTTTTGCAAAATATTATCAAAGTTAAGGTGTGTCCAAAAAACAAGATGCTTGCTAAACATAATGCATTCAGAATAAGAGTATCATTGCACAACTTGGAAACCCGATGGAAAACGTGAGTTGCTGATGGTTACTAGTGTGGAAACCAGTCGTGCTTACGAGCTTTTTTTTTCAAGCGACAGTCAAATTGTTGAAGTTCTTATTTCTAGACCGTTGAACCATAACTTGACAGCCAGTTACAGAACTCAATTAAACAGAGTACCTGATGGAACAAAGGAAATCAACAGTTTGTTAGTGAGTCTAATTTATGGTTCTCAACAGCCAGTAAAAATAAGGCCTTGCTGGCATTATGAAAAAATAATTTTCTTGTGCCTCCGTCTTCAACATGATCAAAATTTTTGGTTAAACATTTTCTTTTCTAGTTTTTTATTGCAAGAAACACTTCAATAAATTGTGCATTTAGAACAATTATTTTATGTACAAGTTTAACTGCATTACAATATTGACTATAAGCTTCACAACATGGCACAAGCCAATTACAGCAGGCACAAAGCCCAAGAATTAATGCCTACAGGTGTTCACACACTCATCTACAAAAGGGGAATCAACCTTTTTACCTCAGGCCTTGCCCGGATCCGCACAGCCACTTTGTCCAGGGACATGATATTTCCCAAGTGCGTGTGGGGGGAGCGCTGTCCTGGCACCACAGTTTTCTAATTTTGTGAAACATTTAAATGGAACTCGCTCAGTTCAAGTTTTAATCAGAACCAGGGAACCATATCATTTTCCAGTGAATAATGTTGAAAAGATGTACATGACAAAGTAAGTGAATGATTGTGAAACTGCTGACACAGTCATAACAAAATATCTGAAAACACAAATAGCATGAGATTTGCAGAATTGAATGAAAAACTAAAGACAGATACTCACATGATCATTTTCTGTAAGAATAGCAAATTTGAGGTCTTCACATCTTTAACACATTACTTCTCAAGAAAGCTATGTTATCCTGTGGAATTTTTCTTATTACACATGCAGAATCTTCAACACGATCCGACCAATCGAAAGAATAAGCTATACTTTTACAAGAATAACCGACCTTAGCTTGAGCTCAAGCCCTTGTTTTGAGTAGACTCTTGCCTATCTTTAGATGAATTGCCACTTCCATTTCTAGATGCTACAAAATCTTTCTGCTCTGTAGAGGAAGAGATTTTATTATCCAAAGGAAGAGTCCTCTTCGGACCATCTAAGGCAACACCAAGGACAAGATTCTCTTCCACTGACTGAGATCTTCCAACTGATGTACCACCCCCAATATCAACAGGAGAAGCCGTCCTGCTATAAGAGAGTCCATCTTCTTGTTTTGAGCCTGGTGTAGCTGTGGAAAGCGACCCCTGAGTCTTCCAAGGGTCATCATGCGACTCATTAGAGTTTGATTTTACTCTATGGTCTTGTAATGAGAGGTCCATAGTAATTTTGGGTATGTGGCGTACTTCTTGAAGATCTGCAGATGACTCTCCCTCAGAAGCTTCAACTTTCTCTGCTCTACCTGCAAGTATCTCTCCTCCTGTTCCTTGGTTTTGAACTCCATGCTCAGAGATTGGAGTCTTTGAAGAAGATTTTTCAGAAGGTCCAGAATTAAGACGTCCTTCAGGAATCTTAGCAGGAGGTTTCTCAAAGGCAGCCCCTAAAAGAGTAATATCATTTGAATGCAAACCCATTGAGTCCAACCCCTCAAGTTGCAGTTTTGACCCTTGACCATTATTCGTGGATGCAAGAGCACTCTTGATAGAAATAGACTCATTAACAACTTGAGCTTTCTCTTTTGACTTTGACTTAGTTTTCAGGTCCTGCGAACCTTCACCATTTACCATAGAAGAGACGACCTGCTCAGAATCCAAGCTACTTTTCTCAGCAGTCGCAACATTTCTTAGAGGCACTCCTTTGTTGTGCGCCTCATTTGAATCACCCGAGGAAGAAGACCCCACTAAAAGAAAAGGTCGATAACTACTTTCCCCAGACCGTGGAGCCTGACGAGCTTCACTCTCATCATAAACTCGTTGAATGGTACGAATAGGAGTTGCAAGCCGTGCGTTGTGGTGGCTGATGACCTTCAAAAGGTCCAGTAGTATTATTTCCTGCAAAAAACAATCCTATTTTAGCACCTTATTTGGTCTCTGCAATCCAATAATGTCATTAAAGAATGAGGATAACACTAAAGTCCAATATATCTGCATTTTTGTAAAGCGTACATGCACACCCTAAAAAATGAGAACAGGTTAACAACTGCATTATCTGTTCAGGTGGACCAATAACTTGCCTTGACACGCAGATATTCTTCAAAGTGTGAAGTCTTCACAAAGCACGACACAAGAATCTGTAATATGAAATATAAATGGAAGCGATAATTAGCTCCAATCAACCAGTTCGCCATACTCTAATACAGGGTGATAGGCCTCAAGGTTTGATAACAGAATCATGGAGCAAATGTATACATACTTCAAGAGCGACAAAATCAACGTTTTCATCCACGTACACAACTTACCAGAAGAGCCTGATTGTCAGGATCAATATTATCCAAAAAGACACGTCTATGCAATCGTTTATGCTCAACTTGAGGATACTTCGCTAGCACCTTCCGCATATCTGAGACAATGTACTGACATAAAATGTTTCGAAATCAGACTTATTGGCTTAGTAGAGCAGCAGGACAATATTAAACAGCAATAGCACAAGATTTTTCACTGACATAGCATTGCATAAATGTCTTTTTCCGCCCATCGGATGAGCAATGGAAATGCATCAAATGCACAGGCCCTCTGATGGGATCAAACATCAGTGCCCACTGTAAGTAGACTATAAATCAGATAGGAAGATTGCAAACCACAAATAAAATTACCTCTAAAATCTAGACATTGCTGCCCGAAAATAAGGCTTAAAAACAGATACCAAGAATGATGAGTAAATTTCAAGATGCTCTGCATACTGTATTCTCGCAGCCTTAAGGAACACCCCTTATACAAGGAGCTGGACATATTCTGGTATGCACATGAGATTATTTTGCACAGAGACGTACAAAGTAAGTGGAAGCTTGCAAGGCCTTGTTGTTATGTGGGACAGTAAGTAAGGCCTCGTTTCTATGAAGGACACTAAGTAAGGCTTTGTCCTACCAGGACATTATGAAAGCTCAAGCTTACATTGACATACAGCAGTCTGATAGTTTAGGACATGTATCTGCGCCCTATTAAAATTAATCCAGGGAACAAGAGGTCTATGTATAGAGTATAGACTAACTGTGATCTCAGCTTTGCACAGG
Organism: Diphasiastrum complanatum; assembly: GCA_029204225.1. NCBI lineage: Eukaryota > Viridiplantae > Streptophyta > Lycopodiopsida > Lycopodiales > Lycopodiaceae > Diphasiastrum > Diphasiastrum complanatum. The sequence goes on along the minus strand of MU834948.1, from coordinate 8,019 downwards.
GAATTGATAGCCATCCTCAACAATATGCCAGGCCCGAAGGTCCACCAGCAGAAGACTAAGACAAGACCCTTGTTAAAATGGACTAAGAAAGGTCACTCTGCAACATGGCAATAAGAGTAAAGTCACTCTGTACGTCCACATTCTAAGTACTTTCTAAGTTCTAACTTCAAAGTAAGTGATATGGTTCACATTGGCATTCATATATTATTTTCCTCTAGAAGATATAAAATATATTTCTCGAGTTGGAGCAATTTTTTGTAGTTTCTATGTGTGCACATATTTCTACAAACTCAAGCATTGCTCAAGTAGGCTAGAAAAGATCATTTATGAAAAACTTTGTTCATACTGGAATAGTATTCTAGTAGTTTGCACTGATGGAATACTAGAATATGTCGTCGACTCGGAGCACTACTTGACTGGGAGTATTTGTTCAAACTTGAGCACTACTCCAGTAGGTTGACACTTGTGGTGGAAACAGGGGCTATCAAACTTGATTTGTAGCTCCTGATAGATATTGTGATAAGATGTACATAAGGTATGCGTCTTTTCATATAATTACTAAAAAGAAAATTTTTGTCTCGAGCATTGTTAGTTGTCTACATCTTTGCTCTATGGCTATCAAACCTGATTTTGTTGGTTGATGAAATTTTTTGACAGTAATCTCTTTTGGAAGCATTATTAAACATTTTCTCGGATTCTATGGGTGTTCAAGTAGGATGGCAAAAATCTCTTTTCTAAGTGACCACCAAAGTTGATCAATGCTCGGGTTTGGTGGTAAACAATCATTTGATATGAAAAATCTATGGTGGATTGATAAAACTTCATTGGTGACAAGATTCTTTGTTCCATCACGAGCATTGTTCAAGTAGTTTGCAGTGACATTTCAAATATGTTCAATAGTGTCCAAACTCTACGAAGTGATTTAAAATAGATTGACCTTTTCACATCTTGTCACTTTCACATCAAATGGAAGACAAATCCCTACATTGATTTGAAGTATTCTTTGAAGATATTAACCCTTTATTCAAAAGAAATCAGAACCCATTAAGCTTCATGAATCCGCCATCAAGAAAGCACAAGAAAAAACTTCCATTTCAACAAAGAAGGAAGAGAATCTTCCTCTTGGATTTTGATCTCTTCCATTGCTCTGCTTCTACCTATACAACGCACACCAAGTGAGGAGCAAGCTCCTAAGATGTCACTACGCGACAGTTGGGATTTGAGCCTAGGCCTTGCCGGTCGCAGTCAACAACCCATCTCATACATCGCAATGCAAGGGGGTTGTGGGTGGCCAAGCCGTAACAGTTTTATTTGACGATGGTTCCACACATAACTTTACTAACGCTAATTTGTTACAGAAGCTAAAGGTGGAAACAAGGCAAAGTGACCACCGATACACAGTGAAGCCGGCAACGGGAGCGAAAAGCCAAGTATGGGACTGGATAGTCCCACGTCTACCAATTGAGATTCAAGCCTATAAAGATAATTTAGACTTTCACATTATGAATCTAGATAGGGTAGATGTAATACTTGGAAAGGAGTGGTTCTATGAGAGGAACGAGTCTATGAAGAAAAACTATGTAACTCACAGTTTGTCGTTCTTGCATAACGGCTCACTCAGAATTAAATGGAAATGTTGATATTTCTAGTCGTATATGCTTTCTACTTTGGAAGCAGTTAACTGTATGGATGTTGTCGATTGCAGTTCTTATTTATGTTGGTTAAAAGATTTTACTTACCATGAAGAACGTAGTTTGCAATTTTACAATCTCCAAATGGAATTGATGTCTAATAACCTAAAACAAGAAAATTCACCAGAAGGTGAAATCTTTAGGAAACTTAGGCAAGAATTTAACGATGTGTTTCCTGAGCAACTTCCTGAGGGTCTTCCCCCCTCTAGGGGTGTTGACCATGGTATTAAACTGATTCCTGGTAGTTCTCCCATATCGTTGTATCCATGTAGGATGTATACTACCAAAGAGGATGAGGTTTATAGGCAACTGCAAAATTACCTTAAGATGGGCCATGTAAGGCCTAGTAAATCTCCATGAGGGGCACATGTGCTCCTTGTTGATAAAAAAGACAGAGGTACTCGTCTTTGTGTGGACTTCAAAAAGTTGAATAGATTAATGATTAAAAACTGTTATCCTTTGCCACGAATGGATGAGCTAGTCGATCGATTGCATGGTGCAAAGTACTTTACCAAAATTGATTTAAGATCAAGGTATCATCAAATTCGCATAAAGACTGAGGATGTTGAAAAAACCGGGTTTAGAACTAGGTACGACCATTATGAGTTTCTGGTTTTACCATTTGGCTTGACAAATGCTCCAGTGACTTTCCAGCAGATGATGAACGATCTTCTTCATCCATATCTGGGAAAGTTCGTGATAGTGTACTTGGATGATATTCTCATCTATAGTAAGACCTTGGAGGAGCATGAGGAGCACCTCAGGACTGTCTTAAAGTTACTTAGATAGGAGAAGCTTTTTGCCAAGGAGTACAAATGTGTATTCTTCCAGAAAGATTGTTATACCTTGGTCACATTATTTCGGACCATGGGTTGGAAATTGACCCAAATAAAGTCTGACAAGTACGTGAATGGCCTATCCCTAAAACCATCCGGGAGGTTGAGTCCTTTTTGGGCTTCACGAGGTTTTTTTTAAAGATTCATCTTGAACTATGCATTAATTGCATTGGCCTCCCCAATGTAAATCTGAAGCAGTGTGATAACCCCGAGTCCAAATAGTGTGGCAAAACTAGGAACCCTGCTATGTCAAGCTCAATAAAGTGAGTCCAGTAATAGTCGAGCTTAACCCCTCGTTGTCGCCTCCAAGTACGATCGAGATATGCCCGATATAAGACGCGCCTGATATACTGATGAGTACCTGAGGGGAGCTCTGTAATGTGGATACCAAATGACTCAAGGAGGAAGTAGGATGCCTGGGAGAACCACGACAGTCGATAGCCCTGGTCATGAAGTGCGTGTGAGGAAACAAGTGTTGTCTGTGTATATCTCATATCTGCATAGGGCAGAGCCTAGACCCTCTGAATATATGCGATAAGCTGTAAAGCGACATCTATCTGAATGGGTGGAACGGCAAACTCTGCAAGAAGCATCTCATGTGGAACCGCCTAGATCAAGATTCCCAAAAGGACACGCCACTAGAGCTAAGTCCATTCTAGAATTGGTACACCCGAATCATACGAGCTAACATAGTGGTCTGTAATCGTGAAATGCTAGCCCAGCGTGATGAAGAGAGACCAGTACACCATGTCTCTGTTGCATACATGGCAGTGGGGGTGACAATAGTATCAAAAAGTCTACACTTACTACGAGCATCTCGGCCCTGTGTCACAAGTCACGAAGTCTCCGAATGAGTAGGGAGTGTGGTACAGAATCAAAAGATATGGTCAGTACTAGAATAATGAGATCTGAAACTTGCCTGCCCCAATGCATGTAATCTCCTATTTTCCACCTCTGAACTCACTACAGACTGGCGTATGGTGCCATAGAGCTTCGTGAGAACATGCCCAATCATGATGGTGCGGTAACTACCAGGAATCATGGGATCACCATTTTTATGAATAGGATGGATGATGTCGGTGCACTAGGATGAAGGGAAGCCAGAAACAACGGCGGAATTGAGGAGAGTGGCTAGTGTGGGAGCAAGGAGGTCAGAAGCATGGAGGTCGGAAGCATGGGTTAGGAGTTTAGATTCGAGGTCTTCGATATCTCTTGCCTTATGGGACTTCATTCTCTTGATGGCCGCAAGTACCATGTCAGAGGTGAAGAAGGTGAACTTAGAAGGGCGTGGAGAGATAGAGATGGGTGTGTCTGTGGGTATGGTATATAGGCTGGTAGCGTAGTCGGTCCATATGCGGAGGTCATCCAGGAGAGGTGGTGGAGCATGGGGGATAAATTCACGCCAAAAGGCGCCTGAAGAGAAACTGAAGAGAAGGTCAACAAGACGCTTTCCTTCAGAGTGTGCGATGACAAGAGCGTCTGGCGGAGCGAAGGAGGTGAGGATCATGAGTACGGGCATGGTTGACAAGGTGATGGAGAGAGCGACATTCGGCATCATATCACGGGGGGTGCAAAGGCCGTAGTGATGAGGAACGTGTGTGTTTGCCTTTATAGGGCTTAGATGGAAAAACTAGGGAAGCAGCGGTATGAAGAGAGGTGCTAAGGAAGGCAGCCTGAGTCTCGATGGTACTATCGTGTGGAAAGGAAATGAGTAGGGAGGCTAGAGATTCCTGGTAAGCTGGCGTATAGAGAGAACTGAATGGAGATACATGAAAGTCAGAGATGAGAGGTATGGAGGATGGTGATCCCATGAGATAATCCACAACACTATGTCCACCACTGTGGGGGTAACAAGTATAACTGCCGGAGTTTGGCCAGCAAGTTAGGCCATTGTAAATGGCTAACTCATGAGCCTCTCCAAACTGCAATAAATGCTCACCGTAGGGGGTAATAGGTCCCAAGCTATCTTCTGAAACCCTGGTAACTCCCATCTCATCACTGTCAAGAGCATGAACGCGAAGCTGGTCGGTGATGTCATGAAACTCTGACTGCCGTGAGGAGGTTCGGGCATTAAAATCCCAAGTGAGGAGGATATGACCCCGCTCTGCGAATCTGATGATGTCAGGTGATAAATCAAGGTAGGGTGAACCTGTGTACTCAGCAAAGGACGAAGACTCTGGAGGAAAATAGCATGCCGCCACAAAGAGGTCCCTGTCCAAACCAATATCATGTCCAACAATACGAATCCATATATAACGTGCATACTCGTCGTGTTTGATGAACTCGATACTCGGGTGAAGAGACTCCCTGTATAAGCATGCAACACCTCCGGATCCACGACCACTAGCTGATCTAGTCTCAAGTCTGTATACGGAATCTCATCTATATCCTGGAAAAATCGGTAGTCCTCTCTCCTGACTCTCGTGAGTCTCTGTAAAAAGCAATAGAGCTCTGCCAGTGATGAAGTCGATCAGGTCGCCAGCTATGGAAGATGAGTGGATACCATCACAATTCCATACTCCAATCCGGAGATGGTGTGGATGGGGCCCCGGGGCACTCCCGAACCCGGGGACCCCAAATCCCTAGCACTGAGAGTTGCTAGGAGCGCTGTCAAGAAAGCGCACTCGTCCATCTCCACTCGTCTGCCAGACTCACGGGCTGTCTGAAAGGCCTTACGCCTCTCCTCCACTTGGATATATGTGAGGTCGTCATCCATATAAATAGTGGTACCACGTAGCTTAGCTCTGCACCGCAAAGCATCTCGGCGACTCTCAAGGGAAGTGAAACAGATAATGAGTGTGGCAAAATCTCTAGTGGTCCTCCATGCGGTGTCCAATCCCTCTGTTCGGTGCCCGAGAGTGGTGTCGAGAAAGTGTTTGGCTTCAGCCAAGGCACTGTGTATCCAGGATCCCGCGAACTCTAATGTTGTGGGCTTTTTGGTCTCGAGATTTCTCTTCCGAGATGGTGGCTGAGATAACCGAGGAGATGGGAGCGCTTGGTTTGGTGCCTTTTTTCAAAACAGCTGCCCAAGAAAGGGCCTCTTCTTGTTGCTTCTCAATCTTAGTTTCTAGTTCCCGTATCATATTGGTGGTGGATTATGAAGCTGCGGCCTGCTTGATCCCGATGGATTGTTCGAGTGATGCAACCTTGGATCGCAATATGTTCTTCTCATTGATCAAAGAGGTAACCGTTCCTTTCAGCTGTGAGATTTCATGCCGCAAAGTCTGGAATTCTGCCTTGATTTGATCAATCTGCCACGAGGAAAAAAGTTCGGTTGATTTAGAAGGCGTATATGGGATATTTGTTGTAGGCTGTGGTGCCGGAAAGGAAGAGGAGTGAGCAATGGTCGGTGTGGGAAGAATGGGGTCAGAAGACGGAAGAGGAGCAGAATGGGGAGTAGGAGCAGAATGGACAGAAAATGGTGGAATCGGCGGGCATTATGCTTGCGCAAGCCACCTAAAAAACCACCCAAGCCAAAACATTCAACAACAAAAACCACAAAGAGAACCGACAAGCCCAAAGATCATGACAAGCATCAAAAAAAGAAAAAATGACCGCAAAAAAGATAACCATACGGAATAAGAAAAACAAAGAAAATCATACCAAAGTCGACCTACTCAACAAGACAAAGACTATAAAATAAAACGAGAAATGACGAGACTTAGACTACTGGAAGAACCAAAACAAGGGAAACCACAACAGACTCATTAACACGAAGTAAAGAAAGCAAATACATAAATTGAAGTAAAGTATTGCTTAGTCATAAATCAAAGTATTTTCGGAATAAGTCATTCCATAGTAACTTTATTAACAAATGACTCTTGCCATGGTCAAGAAAAAGTTAAAAAACATCATATAGACGTTTGAGAAACTATGCACTGCAAAAAGCAGCATTACTGTAGGGGTGGTGACACACCAACCAGCACCAGTAGACAGCAAGCCATCAGCGAGTGTGGGGAATGGGCAGTTAGCGAGGGTGGGTGATGAGTCCTCAGCGAGGGTGAGTGGTGAGCCATCAGCGAGGGAGAGTAGGGGTGGGGCAGTCAGCGAGGTAGTTAGCGAGGGTGAGCAGCCATCAACGAGGGAGAGTAGGGGTGGGGAGGTCAGCGAGGTAGCTAGCGAGGGTGAGCAGCCAGCGAGGGTGGAGCAGTCAGTGAGGCAATCATCATCAAGGGCAGCAAGGGGTAGAGCAAGGGCAGCGAGGGGTAGAGCTGTAGCGACTGTAGCGAGGGGGGCTGTAGTGACTGTAGCGAGTGGGGCTGGAGAATCAGCGAGGGGAAGTGGAGAGTCAGCAAGGGGGGGTTTTGAGGTGGCACTGGTAGCGAGGGTAGGATAGCAGGAGGATCTGCGAACAGCAGTGGAGCGAGGAGGAGCCATGGAGAGAGAGAGAGAGAGAGAGAGAGAGAGAGAGAGAGAGAGAGAGAGAGATGTTGTTAGAGTACAAGGGTTGAATATAGAGAGAGAAAATAGGGGTGTCTAGGTTGAGTGTAGAGACAGATGAGTGTGTAGGTTAGTGTAGGGAGAGAAAATGGCAAACTGGAGAGAGAGAGAGAGAGAGAGAGAGAGAGAGAGAGAGATCACTCCCCAATAAGACATGAGGGAGTTTTGCGTGATAGCATCCACGAGCTTGTCCAAGGTCCACAATCTCCAAGACAATGTAGATTCAAGCTCTAGATTGAAACAATACAATCACAAACAAGCTAGAGCAAAGAGAGGGAAAGAATAGCCATGTGGAGGGTGTACCTCCTCCTTATATGAGGAAGAGTGAGGCTCTTCCAAGGTGCCAAGGAGTGAGTGAGGTGTCGTGGGGGAGTGGGACAAGTCATCATGCAAACGGGTGAGGTGTATGAGAGAAGTGGGACAAGTCACACGTGCAACTCAAGATGACTCTAGTTCACGAATGTCATCGTGCAACTAGGACAAGCAATGCATGCAACTCAAGATGACACTATTGATGCATGCATGTCATCGTGCAAGTAGGACAAGTCGTGCATGCATCTCAAGATGACTCTATTAGTCCATGCATGTCATCATGCAAGTAGGACAAGTCCTACATGCATCTCAGGATGACTCTATTGTTGCATGCATGTCATAAAACAAAATTCACCTTTTGACGCTTGGTGCAATCCTAGGACCATATGGGCTCATCTTAACTTCCACATGGTGTGATTCTTTACTTATGTTGTTCCTTTCTTACCCATGTATGATGTGCCCATCTTATCAATTGCATAATGGCAAGGCTTATCGAGAATTCTCCACCTTGGGGCAACGCTTGCAATGCTGCCATACCCTGAATGATTTAACAAAGGGTGATCAATCCCCGATGGTTCATCATTTCTCATGGTCAAAAGAGCATTCTTGTGGTCACAAGGACCATTCTTCTTTGGGATCCCATTTTTAAGTTCTTATTCTTTGGCCATGGCTTCTCATCCTAGGCACTTTGTGATTGCCTGCACATCATAAATCATGACTAGTATTTTGCCCATCAAGGG
>MU834947.1:0-42941 GCA_029204225.1 Diphasiastrum complanatum | reverse complement strand
TCCTGAAGATTTGCCACATGGTTTACCACCTAGCAGAGAGGTAGATCATGTAATCAACCTAGTACCTAGGTACAACACCTGTTTCTAAAACCTCCGTATCGGGTCAGCCGAACAGAGGATGAAGAAATAACTAGGCATTACAGATTATCTTGGGAAAGGCCAAATTCAGACCAATAGTTCACCATGTGCCTCGCCAGTCCTATTGGTGAAAAAGAAAGAGGGGTCTATGCGTCTTTCGTAGATTACAGAGCCCTTAAAAAAGTCACAATTAAGAATAAATTTTCCTAATCCTTGGGCAGACGAGTTGTTTGACCAACTCGACGGGGCTAAGTTTTTCAGTAAAATAGACCTCAATCGGGGATTCATCAAGTCCGTATTAAATCGGAAAATGTCTCGAAAACAGCTTTTAGGACTCGTCACCGGTCATTATGAGGTTTAAGGTGATGCCATTTGGGCTCACAAATGCTCCATCTACCTTTATGACCTTGATGAACAGTGTCCCTCAGACCAATACTTGGGTAAGTTTGTAGTTGTATTTTTAGATGACATCCTCGTCTACAGCAAAACGAGGAAGAAGCATCTAAAACACCTCAGAAAGGTGTTTCGACTGCTCAGAAAGCATAAGCTTTATGCTAAACAATCCAGTGTGAATTCTTCGTTGAAGAAGTAGCATATTTGGGTCAACATTATCTCTTCAGATGGGATTAAGATGGACCCAAATAAGGTTAAAGCCATACTCAGATTGGCTGAGACCTCAGAATATTTTGGAACTTCAGATCTTTCTTGCTTTTGGCGGGATATTACAGACGATTTGTCAAGGAATATGCTCAGATAGCAGTTCCCATGACAAATCTTCTTAAGGGGAAGGGAAAGGAGTTCATTTGGGAGTCCGCACAGCAGGAGAGCTTTGATGCTCTCAAAACAGCTTTAGCTACAGCACCAGTTCTAAAAGTCGTCGACCCCACTCAGCCATTTGTGGTCGAAACAGATGCTAGCGACTTTGCAGTTGGTGCTATGCTATCTCAGAGTGGGCGACCAGTTGCGTTGAGAGTAAAAAAACTCGAGCCAACTCAGACTAGGTACAATGCCTATGAAAAGGAACTCTTTTCTATAGTCCCATGCCCTTAAGACCTTGGAGGCATTTATTTGTATGGTGCCAACTTTGAGGTCCTGACAGACCATGAGAGTCTCATATACCTTTGCAATCAACCTGAGCTTAGAAGGTCAGAAAGCTCGTTGGGCAGAGTTGATGCAAGAGTTTGACATGTCCTATCAGATATAGACGGGGAAAATTCAATACAGTAGCAGATGCCCTTAGCAGAATGCCTATGATAAACGAGCTGAGTTTTACTCAGATTCGTAATGAGTTACTCGAGTCTTTGAGAGGGAAATGCCAGCATGATGCATTCTTCTCTACTATCTGGAACTCAATCCAGAGCAGACAGTTACAGACTCCAGAACCAATTCCCGGGACTGGTGCCAGTTCATCCAAGAATACGGCAGCTTCCGTTGAGGATGATGATGAGTCCGAGTATACGTCGTCAGATGACGTTGAGGATTCTGAGCCTGTATTACCCAAGCAAACCCCAGTGGTTGACGGTCAGTTGACTCAAGGATTCAAATGGAAAACAGTATTCCATTCAGGATGAGTACTTGCTCTATAGAGATAGAGTATGTGTCCCCAATTCAGAGGATTATAGGCAACAGGTCCTATATGAATGTCATGACAATCCTAGTGCCGGACACCCAGGCATACAGAAGGACCTATGAGCTTCTTCGTAGGCAATTTTTCTGGCCCAGTATGAAAAAGGACGTCCAACAATATGTAACCAGTTGCCAGAAATGTCAAGTAAAACAAAGCAGAGCGTTTAAAGGCAGGAGGGTTGTTGCATCCCTTAGAAATACCAGCTGGTAAATGGAGAGTATCTCCCTGGATTTTATAGTAGGCCTGCCTAAAACCCAAAAGGGTAATGACGCTATATGGGTCACAGTTGACCGTCTGACCAAAATGGCTCATTTCATTCCGACCAAAACAACCGCTAGAGCTCCAGAGTTAGCGAGGTTGTTTGTAGACGGGCTATTTAAATTGTGACGATCTACCTTCCGGCATAGTCAGCGACCGGGACAATAAGTTTACTGGAAATTTTTTGGAGGGCAGTATTCCATCATCTCCATACTAAACTTAATATGAGTACCACCGACCATCCACAGACGGACGGTCAAACAGAGAGGGTAAATCAGGTGCTGGAGGATATGCTTCGTGCATACGTCAACAAGAAGCAGACTAATTGGGAGGAGTATCTCTCGATATTAGAGTTTGCTTACAACAATACCCCGAACATTCAGCTACGGGATACAGCCCATTTATGCTGATGTACGGTTTTCAGCCACGCTCACCCACAGCTGTAGGGTTTAAACAAGAAAAAGTTTGAAGTAGCCAAAACTTTTTAGAGGACCCTAAACCAGATGATAGAACATGCTAAGCGTAGCATTAGGCAGTCCCAGGATCGAGCCAGGCATTATGCAGATCCACACAGACGGGTATGTGCAGTTCTCCACTGGTGAGAAAGTCTACTTGAGAGTCCCAGTCGACTCTAAAACCCTCAAATCAGGAGTGTGTGCTAAGTTGTCTTCAAGTATTGTGGTCCCTTTACCATCAGTAGGAGACTAGGCGAGGTCACCTATGAACTAGAACTCCCACACAGCAGTAAGGTTTTTCCAGTCTTTCATTAAGTCGGTTACGAAAAGCCTTAACCAGATCAGACAATCTGGTAGGGGATAGTGTTCTAGTTCTCCCATTGGATCCTCAACAACCTCCACATGAACCAGAGGAGATTCTTGATAGTAGAGAGACGCAGACTCGTCATACTCTATACCGAGAATATCTGGTTAAGTGGAATGATCAGCCTGTTGAGAATGCCACTTGGGAAAGAGGCAGCGTCCTTCGCAAGATTTTTCCAGACTTTGTCTTAGAGGACCAAGACGGTTCTTAAGGGGGAGGGAGTGTTACGAGCTCGTAACCAGTGCCGAACCCTAGAGAACACAAATAGGTCAGATACCACAGTCAGGGTCGTGTCCAGCGTACATGACCAACAGGGCAAGACAGTGTGACTAGTGTGCCCCAGCACGGTCCCACAGCCATGGCAGGCCTAACATAGCCTAGGGACCTTGTCAGTAGGATAGGGTTCCCAGTTGGGTCCCGACGTGCAGTCGGCCACGTTAGTGCCACGTGGCGGACACTTGGCAGTTGCATGCTACCAGTCCTCACACTAGGCTAGGAGGGGCTTACTCTATATCAAGGAGTAGGCAAGGTTGGGTGGATCAGTTAGTGTTTTCCCTACTGTGGTGTTAGGATCTATTACATTGTATAAGCAAGCAACTCCACTTGAGCCTCTGCTGGTCATGGATCTAGTGTCTAGCTTGTATACTCTGCTTTAAGCTTCTTCAGTGATTCCATAAGAAACTCCACATCACTTCTCAATGCCCTGAATTCTTTTCCGAATCCCTCCATAACCTGCCAGTTAGGAATGAATTGATCCCTGACCTTACAACTGCTGTAAAGTATGCATGGATCTAGAGTAGCTTGCAAAGGGTTAGGAGGAATGATTGGAGCAGAACTGGAGCTGGAGCTGGGTGAGATGGCAACATGGGAGCTGGGCTCAATCTCGAAGGGCTGCTAGCAGCAGCAGCATGTAGAGAGTGCTAGCATCTTTCTTGGTACGCCAAGCTAAGTCCAAACCATTGTCATTGTGCTGGAGATAAGTTTTTAGAAATTCCTTGGCTTCCTTAAGGGCATCCTGGGAATCTGGGATGCCTCTGACACGAACATTAAAAGCTTTTTGCTCTTGGAACCGGCTCTCAGTAAGTGTAGCAGAGATGAAAGAAACTGGAGCATCCGCTTTACCTGGACCTTTGAGAACCTCCGCCCAAGATTGGACAGCCGTATGGTGCGGCTCCACTTTGTTTTCCAGTTGTTGGGGGATCATAGTTGAAGTAGGTACTTGGGAGGATCCTGCAGATTTGATCATCGTAATTTCTCGTTTGAGTTCTTCAATTGATGCATCTGTCCGCTGAAGGTGTGATTGCATTGATAGAATCATTTCTCGATGGGAGTCCATCTCTTTTCGGTGGCTGGCAAGAAGCTGGAATAGCCTTACACTATCTGCACGTAGCACAAAGACCACTGTATGGAAGCATCAAATCGTGATCATGATTGGGGGTTAAAGGGAGAGCCGTACTGGGTTCATCAAGATCCAGAATAGGGTTTGAAGAGGAAATAGGAATGGCTGTAGGCAGATCTGGCAGCAGCAACTGCTCAGGCAGCGATACTGCCTGTGCAGGCAGAGGTGTGTGGGGAGGGAACCGAAGGCCCCCCTTAGTACTGCCTTTCTTGGCCATGCAAACATTTTCTTCTGCTGAGGCTGGAGCAAGCACTGTAACGGGCCATTAGTGCAGCCAGGTGGCGCAACAACAATGTAGTATGGAAATGGCAGCAAGCAGCAGCATCAGCGACTTCAGCAGACCCCCTGTTCCAGGATGGACCAGCGCTGGAAATGGCAGCGCAGCAGCATGAGCGACACCCCCCAGCGAAGGATGCAGCGATTGCTGGTCCTTGCAGCGCTGGTGCAGCTAGGGCGCCACTCCAGGCATGCGCGTGCGTGCGTGCGAGCGAGAGAGAGAGAGAGAGAGAGAGAGAGAGAGAGAGAGAGAGAGAGAGAGAGAGCTTTATTGAGAGAGAGATTGACTTTGACTGACTCACTGTCTGACTTTGTATATGGTGGCATATTTTGTGTTAGCTTGATGAGGTTTCTACAGGTAAAGCTGATTGGAAGGAAATCTTGAAAGGGTTTTGGGTTGGTTTTCATGAAAAAGTATCTGCGACAATGAAAGTCTCAAGTGAGCAGGTAATCTAGCAGCAGGTTCGAACTTAATGAGGCAAGTTCATGACTTGAACAGGGAGTAATTTAGTGGAATTATCTTGTTGCTGTTAACTGCTGACTCACATTGAGGTACAGGATATATGAATAACTTTCTCTATTTTTAGAATCTACATTATCCTGTTGTCTATTTTACAAGCTTTAAACCTGGACCATAAAATGCTTATGGTTTCAGTTGTTCCATTGCTCATTACTATATGGATATGTATGATAGACTTAGGACTGTTCATTATTCGATTATATCACGAGGCGACCTTGCAATGTTCATGCTTAAATCAGTAGAAAGTCAGTTCGGATACACGTGACTGCACATTTTATGAAAAGTTAAATGTATGTGTACCTTTTGTTTCTCAACATGCTCAGATAAGATCCTGATTAGGCGACTAGGCTGCACGTCTCTACATGGTATTTCAGTCACAAATTCTAAATTAGCCAAAAATCGACTACAAATTACAAGTATATTGGCTTGCTGGTATTAGATTTTCCTCAAGCAAATATGAGACTTTCAATTTATGTGCTAAAAAATGTTCGAATAAAATTTTCTAGCAGTCCTTTTTAATGCATGGGCTCTGGCATGATTAATCAACCTTAATCCTTCATAGACAGAAGGTTACACAGAAAAAATGCACAGCTCATAATCTTACACAGGAAGTCCAATATAATGCTTGCAAGAATTCCAAAATTGCTTTCAACTTGTTTTGTGGTTTTGTAGCCTAGCCTCCAGTTGTGATTCTTCTAATTGAAAAAATCTAGTGGACTATGTCAAGGTATTTCTAGCTATTAAATTGATATAACGTAAATCATGAACCTTTCTGCTCTTTGCAACTGTTATTTGGATGTACGCACTTTGTTATCACCCTAATATCTGTAGTTTTATGATGGTCACACTGCAGGTTAGAGAAATTCTTGAAGGCGTTTTTGCTGAAAAGTTTTTCTCTGGTTTGGGCTCAACTGGGCGAACATGTCCTAGGTAATGAAATGACTTTTGCTCTTGAAGGATTATTCCACTTGAAAAGCTACTCATGGTGGCCTCGTCGAAAGCTATAAATTGCAAGATACGAAAAAAGAAATAGCAAGGCTGATACGCTTCTCAAATCATCTCAGTGGTTCTCAGTACGATATAACAAAAGATTCTCTTACTAAAAAAACTTACCTGAGCATAATTTCTCAAATCAAAGCTAAATTCTACTTTGGAGTACAATTTTGGGTGGAGAAACATGCCCTATGTCATTTATGTAGCTACTAGCTAGTTGGCAAGGGAAAGTACAGACCAGGGCTAGTTGGCTATATTATCTTCTAATAGTTCAAAACTTGAGTATAATTGTTCCCTAATGAACAATGATCGTGATGTTGAGAACCGTAATGAACAATGATCGTGATGTTGAGAACTCTTTGTGCCACGGTAAGTTCCATCTTCTGACTATTGTTTCTAATGATCTTTTCGGAACTAGACTTGTTTGGAATGTTTAAATGTGTGGAGAACTTCTTTGAGTCCAAGATTTTGCATTGCCACATCTTATGAGTGACCATTTGGCAAATTGACCTTGTATTATTGCTCTATTTTTAATGCAAAAGGCTTTATCCTTGTTTTGTAGCTCGACTGTTCATCCTGAGGCAATACTTAGGACACGGTTCGTGTTTTTCATGATGTTTTGCAGTTGTGGAGAAGGAAGGCTTTCCTTAAAATTAAGTCGTTATGGGTCTGGTTTCTTCTTCGGATGCAATCTATACCCTGAGTGCCAGTGCGTATATCACTTTTTCCTGTAATTCCTGAAGCTTGCAGATTACATTTTATCCAGAATGGATTATTGTTGATGATATCCGAATGTGTAAGACTGTAGTTTATACTCAATAAAGCTATCGATAATGGCAGCAGAATGCAGCTAGTGAGCATTCATTCTGATTGGGTTGTTCTTGTGTGCTGGTTTTTCCCATGAGCAGCTGAAGCTGCGTAAACTTTACGCATTCTTGTTCTGAGCTAAAACAGTTTCTACTATGTTTAGCCTGTGACACTTGCTTTGTCGAATGTGATATATGTTGAGCTGCCAACTGGTGTAAAAACATTTTCTCATTCAGTTGTAACTAGTGGAACTGTGGTCTAGTACCAGCAAACGGTTTTTTGTTAACTTCAGTCACATTTTTGTGCTTTGGGCCAGATTATCTATCTCTACTTTCACTCTTCACAAAACTAAGGTTTGCTATAATTATTATCCTTTTCAGGCATTCCGGAACGAGCATTCTGGAACTGGATACCCCCCGGAACGCATTCCGGGGCATCCTTGGCTTTATACATAATACATTAAGGGTCACAATATGGCTAATGTTTTTAAGTGCGTTTAAATTAGATGTAAGGCGTATAAGAATGCATTTAACCAGACATGTAATAAATATAATCTCCGTGTGGACCAAGCAGATAAGCTCATGGAGGTGCAAGACTGAGCAAGAACCCACTTAGAGTGTTTTACATTTGAAGAAGTTCCAATGGACAAGAAGTTGGACAGGGCTCCTCCAGTGATACTATGAAGATTAACATGGCAAGGATAATGCAATGGCAGCTATGTGACAGAGATGTATTAATTCTATTTGATTCTGGATCCTTATACAATATGGTGAATTCAACTCCTGTTAAGAAAGTTCAATTTAAATATGAGTTTATAGCCGTCCCAGAACCATTACACAATCAAGATGGCTAATTCAAAGGGTACAAATGTGGTGGTGGATCTCACTTTAACTATTTAAAGCCACAAGGAAAAGTTGGATTTTGGGATAACTCGTTTGACATGATTTGATGTTATGTTCCGCATATGTTGGCACATGATGTGAAGGCCCTACATTGTCGACGATACTAGTAGTTTGGTACTGTATGAGGTGGAAATTTGTTTAGAATTAGTAATGGCCTTTGCAAGTCTTGGATATTGGGAACTAACTTTTGCAGAGACCTTAGAGAAGAAAGAAAGAAAGAAAGCTTTATTAATGTCTTTTCCATGCCAAAAGGCATGTAAGACCAAATGGAGTACATGTCAAGTATGAGTTTTGGTACAACAGTATCCCTCTCACTAGCTCAGTATCTATCTTAGTTACACTAGGTTTAGAAGTTGATTTGCTTTAGTGAACTGTACATAGCCATCCTTGTAAATTAGGCATCGTCTTGTGACTTTAGTTTCCTAGAGGGCCTTTTTACATTCTTCAACCTGTAGAAATGTCAAGTCTTTATCCAGATAGATATTCTTGCAACTTAAATTTCAAATTTAGCACCTCTTGTCTTTGCTTCGTTAAGGTGAAGCATAGGACAAGTGTACTAGTGTCTTTGTTGTTATGCCAGGCATTATTTAGCCCAGTGCTATGGTGTTCAAGATTGTCTTCCAAAAAGATTTTAGCTTTCCCAACGACATCATGTGAATCAGGGATGCCCTATACATGGACATTGAAAGCTTTCTGCTCTCGCAACCTCCTCTTAGCATATGGGAATCAGGTGAAAATAGTTCATCAGGGTGGATAGATATGGCTGTTTCATTATACATGGAAAAGTAGCCAAGATCGGAGATGAAGCAGATGTGGGAATGAATGAATGGAGGAGAAAGAAATGGCTGATTAGACACATATGGAGCAACAACATGTATGTAGGGACCTTCAACTGTAGACATGGGGTAGTAGGAGGAATGACAGCAACAGTAGCCACATATGGAGCAAGAGTGACTAGCTGCTCAACAGCAGCCAAAAGGTGTTGCGATATGTGGCTACAGCCACAAGATGTTGTGTAGCAGCAACCATGAACTTCTGCGTAGTTGCTTGCTCGGGGGAAGTGGGGAGGTGACAGAGAGGGAGTTGGGGGACAATTCAAACAAACCCCCCCCCCCCGAAAATTACGACCACTCATAGCTTAGAGGGATTGCAATGGCGCAGAGAGTTCTGCTGGGTGTAATGAACTGAAATAAATGAGATGAGATATATAGGAGTATAAGTGCTACTAAATGTCAGAAATGAGGTATATCATTGTCATCGTGTCCTGCTACTGCTATAGAACGATGTGATACAAGTCGCAACATGAGGTAACTCTGCTAGCCACTAACGTCGCTTAGGAGGATGAGATGTGTCTCCTCATGATAGGTCGGATAACTCAAGCTGCAAAATGACTATGAGTGGTGCATTGTCTCTGATCAGTGATCGCGATGAATAGGTATGTCATCATCATCATCACCAAACTCTAGGTACCATCGTGGTCTTCTCCTAGAGAAGAAGGAAGGTAACCTGAGGCTGAAAGCTAAGATGAGTCAACTAAGCTATTTGACATAGATCTCGTCGTAGTAGGAACATCTCTTGTATCATAAGTGCAGCACAACAAGAGTCCTCATATGCTATGAGCGATCGCCCAAAGAGCATAACTGGTAGTTCCGCTCCTCTCTTGGAATACCATGAAACCTCCCGGTCTCAATAGCCAACTGATGTGATGATACATGGAGCTGGCCCAATGTAAATTTGAGGTTGTGTGATAATCTTGAGTCCAAATACTATGGCAAAACTGGGAACCCTGCTATGTCTAACTCAATGGAATGAGTCTTGGCAAGGAGGATCTCATGTGGAACAGAGGGCTTCGCCTGAATCATATGAGTAAACATGGTAATTTGTAATCTCGAGATACTGGTCCAATGTCAAGAGGAAATACCGGTACACCATGTCTTTGTTGCAATATAAGGCTTGGAGTGACAATGGTATCAAAAAGTCTACACTTACTCCGAGCATCCCGAACGGACTTTCAAAAGCAAAACTGCTCTAGCTGAACAAGGGAGCCATGTCCCTTCCCAAGTCAACTAGTAGCTGTCTGTTGCATGCTAAATGTAGGGCTAGAGAAAAGTATCCCCAAGTAAGTGTATGAAGAGACCATGTCTAGGGGCTGCCCATCGAGAATGAGCTCCTAACGCTGCATGACAACTCTACAAGTGTTGAAGACGATAACCTTGGTCTTCACAATGTTCACCCACAAACCTCATCTAGTACAAAAGACCTATAAGCAATCCAACTGACTCTGTAACCCCTCTCTAGTCGGGGAGACTAGTACCACATCATCGACATAAAGAAGAATGGTGCTCCAAATGTGCTCATAAATACCACTGCCAGGTCGGAAGCAACCCAAGACTCTCTCATAAAGCGTTGTCACAAAATGATGTCAGTGGAGTCACCGTTTCTATGAATGGAGTGGATGATATTGGTATACGGGGAATATGGGAAGCTAGAGACAATAGCATGATTATGTAGAGTGGCCAAAATGGGTGATAGCAAGTCGGCAATGTGGATTAGTAATTTAGACTTGAGGTCCTCCTTACTTTATGAGTCTTTATTCTCTTCATGGCCTTAAGGACCATATCAAAGGTGAACTAAAAAGTACGAGGGGAGATAAAGATGGGTACATCAATGGGTACTGTGTATAGCGTGGTGGCGTTGTCACTCCAGATATGTAGGTCATCCAAGAGATGAGGTGGAGCATGAGGGATGAACTCACAAGGTGCTTCCCTTCTAATACTTCGTAGACATGCTTTTTACGGCATAGCATACAATGAAGTGAGTGACGGGCAGAACGGAGCAAGTGTGGAGCATGTGCACGTGCATTTGTGACAAGATGGTGGTGGGAACGACATCCGTCATCAAATCATGGAGGGTATAGAGATCAGGATGAAGTGGATTCAATTGATTTGTCTTTGTGGAATTAGAAGGGAAGGTTAGCGAGGCTGCGGTATGGAGCAAAGTGGTAATGAAGGATGTCTGTGACCAACGCGTATGATTTACAAATCTCTGTCTCATTGCTTATTGCTATCTGGACGATAGTGCTATAAAGCTTCACCACAATGTGGCATATCACAATGGCTCGGTAATCCTTAGGTTTCATAAGGTCACCAATCTTGTGAATAGGGTGGACAATAAAGTGGCCAAGATGGTTGCAAGGACGTTTGCAACATGAGTCAAGAGTTCAGCCCCCAAGTCATCGATATCTAGTGCTCAAGGGGTTCTCAATTTTTCAATGGCCATGGGAACCATATCTGTTGTGAAGGAGAAAGTAGAGGGACGAGGGGATATGACAATGTGAGTATCAATAGGGATGGTGTAGAGTGTAGTGACATACTTGATCCAACAATGCAAATCACTCAATGGTGAGGCGGGGCACGTCGGAGGAACTCTCTCCATAATGATCCAAAAGAGGAACTAAAGAGATCTATTAGTCATTTCCCATCATGGTACGATTGTGTCGATGTCTATGTAAAAGATGTGGGGTATGTATTTGGGCATGTTTGACTTGGAGATGGAGTTGTTTACATTTCTCATCATACCAAGGTTGGTGTGGATGACGAGAGTGGGTATAACTAAAGACTGGATCCTAGGCTGTCCTGTAGAGCTTGGGCTAGAAATTTTAGACTTTCGAGAGTTGAGAATACATGGCTTTTGACTCACATCAATGAAGTGCACTCCACTAACTTATAACCATACACATATTGAAAAGATTGTGATTATTCATGTATCAAAGGAACAACCGTGGGTCTCATCCAAAGATGCTTGAACCAAGTTGGATGTGGTGAATCATGAATAGCTGAGTTGCATGTGGGGAGATGGCAAACTAACGACAAAATCAGTCATGCTAATAACAAACTATAGCTAAAAGCATGTGCCAAATAATAGTCAAGAAGGTTCTCATTCATGGAGAAACGTATTTTTTAGACCCTCGAAAATCAGTTTGTGACATTATAAAAAACCTTAACTGAACTTCCTAATCCTAGATTAGGGAAACAAACTACCTTTTCAAGGGAGACCAAGGACAATTGAAATTCCTAAAAAGGGTGTAGGGCATGGAGAAGGGGACTCCTACTCTTGCTTCTAGCATGGACGAAAGGAAATAGATGAGAGCTTGAGGACATTCTAACACCCAAAAAAAGATCATGTAAACTTCCCATCATGAAAGCCTGAAAGGGATATAGCCAAGAGGGAAGACAAATCTAAGCAAGATGAGAGGCAGAGTATTAATTTCTTATGCATGCGACCTGCACCTACACTTGGAAGCTGATGAAGTGAGTAGGGATATTGTAGCATTTGATCCTCATTAAAACTGTGTGGGTGCACACCATAGAGTTGAAGATCACATGCCTTACGCATTTTTTATCCTTGACGTTGTTATATTGATTTCTTTTAAGAAAGTGATATTGAATTCTTTTTATATTCTTGTGTTGACTCTCTTGCCACAGGTTTACTCTTACGAGGATCTTTTTTTTTAAATACTCAATAGATTTGCTTCCGGAAGCATAATCATCAATCGTCCACTTGA
Source organism: Diphasiastrum complanatum (assembly GCA_029204225.1). NCBI lineage: Eukaryota > Viridiplantae > Streptophyta > Lycopodiopsida > Lycopodiales > Lycopodiaceae > Diphasiastrum > Diphasiastrum complanatum. The sequence continues at coordinate 30,698 of MU834947.1, read as the reverse complement.
TGTTTTGTTATTGAATATCTACAAAGTGGTGAAAATAGATGATGATGCATCTGTGAATTGCAAATACAAACATTTATGAGGCTATTAACCGCAATTAGGGACCTAATGTGTCACATCTGGCCATTGAAAAGATGCCATATCGGTTACCATCTGTATCTCAGAAATTTTTATCCTTGAAGGGGGGGGGGAGGGTTCCTGTCCTAACTCCCCAATGTTGTGTCTTATGGCGAAAGCACATCTTTCATGTCCTAAAATCACAGTCACTTTGAGCATTAATATGTACTATTGTGCTACAGTAATTGTACTATGGCTGGTGTGAGTTTTAGATTTCACCCCAGCTATGTCTCAACCTCAGTGGTATGCAAACTCTAGTTTCCACTGATGAAAAAAATAAGCCAGCTGACTCTTGGTCTTGTGGTGACAACATTAAGGAACAGTGACCGTTTTGAATTTTATGCTTCCCATATGGTCCTTCTTACTTGGCTAGCTCGAGCTCCCTGTACTTCGTTATCACCACAAACCATAGTTACCAGGGAACGCATTCCCACCCTGTGGGAATGCGGGAATGCCATGCCCAGCAAAACAGGAAACTGGGAACGAGGGGATTGCCAGGGAACGTTCCCGAAGCAGTGGGAATGCATTCCCAAGCATATTGTAGTCTTGACACTGGTAGTGTCAAGACTATTGTAGTCTTGACACTCGTAGAAGTAAATGGAAAAAGATACAAAATTTTGGCAAATTATTTGTTGCATTGAACGTTTGGCTAATACTTTTTACAAATTACATATGCTAAATTGCTAATAGCTATAACTTTCAAGTTTCTATTTGTTCTAAAAAAAATCTAAATTCTTGTAGTGTTTTTTTCAGACTTCTATTTAAAATTTTAATGACACGGTGTTCCCACATTCTTAAGTTCTCAAAAACATTCCCATTCCCAGCCATCATGTTCCCATTTTGTTCCCGTTCCCTGGTAACTATTCCACAAACTGCCTTTGACTTCATCATACAAGGCCATCTGAATTGCACCTTCTTAGATCATGTATGTGCTCCTTTCTTACAAAAAGTTGGATGCTCTTTGTGAGCCACAAAGAAGGAGACTCCTACTTTTGATACAGGACACTCTTTTATTTTTGCATTTTTTCTGAGAAAAACTGTTCAAAAAATACTCCTGGGTAACAAAACACTTCTATATCTAGTGAGGGGAAAATTTATGTCAGTATTCCATAAGGTATTGCAAAAAATCAATTCAATATTGTTAATTTAGGAGATCTTCCATGTTTTGTATGGAGCAACACTGGAAGAGAAGCTGTTTTGTATCCTATCATCTACAAATATCCATATATATTTGAAATTAAAATTTCAGGGATGAGGGTCCGGGCCGGATTGCCCGCGTCCGCGTCCGGTGTCCGGACCCGGACGCATCCGACCCCCGGACGCGGGGTCGGACGCGTCCGCCATCCGCTTCCTTAGATTTGAATATATGTAAATAAGTATACCTAGTATATATATGTGTGTGCGCACACGTGTAGAACATTAACCGGTGATTGAGTTAGATTCTTTTGCCAATGGTTTTTATTTTTTCTTTAATTATCCTTGGAGTGTGTTGCAAATGATCCAATAATGTGTAATGTGTAAATATTGTTGAACTGCTTAAGTCTATTATGGTTCAAGGTTATGAAGCCAATTTGCCACACAATCTGTAACCAAAGGATGCCAATAGCAGTGACATTTTTTATGTTTACCTTTGGCCTTCACAATCAACTTGTATTTCTTTGTTATGATTTACTTTGTAGCTCTGTATGCACTCAAGCTCTTGTAATTTGTTTCCATGTATGTGCTAATTGATGTGATACAGATATAAGACAAATCTTCTGTTAGGAGAAGATGATGAAACAAAGCAAGGTGATGAGACTCTAGCTGCAAAGGCAAAAACTGAACAATCAACTTACATGCTTGGTTTGGATCCAAAATCAGGTCTTCAGGTTGAGGTTTCCTTTTCGAGTCTAGATACTGTGTCTTTGAGTTGCATTCTGAACTTTTTTTAATACATGTTGCTGCTTCATAATTCACGGTGTGCTGCTATCAAAATTCGAGGCTTCGTAGAAACGTTAGTATGTTGTTTTCCTTGTAAGGTAAAAAAATCTTGAGGTTACAAGGATTGATTGTAAGGCTTATTACACTACCAATCATATGATGATCATAAAGATTTTCTTGAATGCTTTATTGGCATTGTTTATATGTTTTTGAAATTCATAACTTTCTGATATTGCCTTGCTATACCTTGGTTTGTCAAAGTGGGAAAGTGAAAAATGAAAGCGACGACATCATCAACTTTTGCACTGTAGCAACCTACAATCACTTCGAAACTAGTTCCATGCTTTATAATATCCAATTGTAGTTGACTCATTGCTTTTGTAGTCAATTTATAGATTCTTAAAGTTGTTCAGAAGAAAATCATCTGAATTATTGTATCAAATTGATTAAAAAGCATTTTACAATAAACAAAAGAAAAAATTTATAAGGTAGATTTATCAATTCAAATTTCTGAAACTTGTTATATAATAATGTACTCTAATTTCACAAATATATATATATATATATATATATATATATATATATATATATATATATATATATATCATAGGTCCCGCGGTACTGGGTACCGCGGATCCCGGTACCGCGGGACCGTACTGGTACCGCGGTACCATGATGGTACCGCGGTACCATAATATATTAATATAATTAATATTTAATATTTTTTGAAATTTTTTTAAACCTAATCTACCCGCCCCCCTCGCTTCTTCTCTCCCAATTTTTTTCCAGCCATCGTTGCCCTGCCTTCGCTACTGGTTTTGCTGCCCTGTCTTCCTTGCCTTGCGTCTGATTTGCGTCGCCCTTCGCCCACAGACCGCCCTGCCTTGCATCTGATTTGCAAGAACCTGCCTTCGCCCATTTTCAGCGTCTCTCACATAGTGTACCCTGCTGTTTTTTTTCCAGCGTTTTGTCCTTAGTTTTCTCCATCGCAATGGTGCAATCCGACCTTTCCGGTCTGTGGGACGAGGTAGACATTGTCAGGCGGGTTGCCGACAAGGCCAACAAGACCGGTCAGAAGATCGTGCGCTGCCGATACTGTCTCGTCGAGTTTGCTGCATCCCTCACTCGCCTTAAAGGCCATCTGCTCGGTGCACGCGCCAAAAATGGTGCCACCTTGAATGCTGCCCCTTGTGGCAGCATGACCGTCCCCGACAGGCAGCGACTATTGGACACCTACGGGCCGCGGCTCGTGGCAGGGGAGAACACCATTTCGGAGGGCGTTCTCCGATTTTGCACCGCTCCTTATGTGACTAACCCAGAGTTGCTGCCTGCTTGGCTGGCACGCACGAGGAGAGGGAGTGCATCCTCCTCTGGTCCCTTTGCCCCTCAGACAGCTCTGCCTCATGCACCCCCATCTGCTCAGATTCCGGTGGATCCCGTCCCATCGCGTCCGACAGTTGCCACTGCGGTTCCACCACCACCCACCGTTGCTCGCACTCCACCAGTCTACGACTTTCTCATGGACTCTCCGCCACCCGAGCAGGCCCAGGATGGTACTGGGCGGGCCTTCGAGGATGTGGAAGAGATCCCTTCTTCCTTCCCTTCCCATCCGGATGACCTCCTCAGCCAGCAGTTTTCGTACCCCATGCCAGATGTTGCCCCTCCACCAGTGCACCCCACCTATGCTGCTGCACCCATCCCTGCCAGTGCATCCCACTCTCCCCATTCCACGTCTACAGCCGATGCATCCACCAGCGCCCAGCCTGTCGCGTCATCGTCCATTCCCGTCACGGTTGGTGCACCGTGCTGGAGGTCCACCACCCGTCGTCCACCAGGGAGAGCCCTCGTGCAGCAGACCATTCGCGGCGCGCATCAGCCGCACATGGACAGAGAGGCCACACAGGCCGTGGCCAGTCTGGTTTACGAGCTGAACCTGCCCTTTGCCATCACCGACTCTGAGCCCTTCAGAAGGGCCTTCCGCCTTGCACAGTCTGTCAGCCCTAGCTGGAGAGTCCCTAGTTCAGAGGTTGTCCGCACACACATGCTGAGGGATAGGGTCGAGTCCTTGTCTAGAGAGATGGAGCCTCTGCGTCGGCACTGGGCCACTTACGGTTGCAGCATCATGTCCGATGGCTGGACTGATGTCAGGAGGAGGCCGATCCTCAACATACTGGTCTCCAGCTGCATGGGCACACAGTTTTTGAGGGCAGTGGATTGCAGCAGGGGGGGGAGAGTCATATCTGCAGAGTTCATGTTTGATGTCATCAGGTCTTCCATCCTAGCCATAGGCCCACAGCATGTCGTCACGGTGGTGACGGACAATGCCACGAACTGCATTCAGATGGGTGTACTGCTAGAGGCCGAGTTCCCTCATATTGTTCATACCCCCTGTGCAGCCCACGGCATAGACCTTTTGATGGGGGACATTGGAGCACTTCCCTGGGTTAGAGCCATCGTCCGGGAGGCCCTCTTCCTGGTGACTTTTGTCACCAGAAAGAGGCGTGTTCTTGCCATGTTTCGGGTGTTTAGCCATCTGGACCTCCGTAAGCCAGCCCCCACGCGCTTTGCATTCGACTTGGTGGTCATCGACCGTTTGATCAGGTGCAGGGCCCAGCTTCTACAGATGGTTGCCAGTGATCTTTGGGGTGCCAGTACATTTCCGCACACTGAGGATGGGGAGCACTTTTCTTCCACGGTGAGGGGAGACCAGTTCTGGAGGGATGCACAGACATTGTCAGGACTGCTTCGACCACTCTACATTGTGCTCCGCATGGCTGACAGCGAGGGGTCGACACTTGGACTGGTGTATGAGCTCATGGACCGGATTGGACAGTTCCTGCAGCTGCCCATCTTGCAGCCAGAGAGGTAAGCGGTACAGTGTTGCAATTGACCTTTATCTTTTCAGTACTTGCTAGTTTGTTTTTCTGTCAATGTTAAGCTTTTTCGTAATGCCCTAAACCACATGCCCCTCACCTGCAGGATGACAGAGCTGAAGTTCATATGGGAGACGCGATGGAACTACTTCCACAGGAGTATCCACAGCGTTGCACACATGCTGCATCCCCTCTTCCTCTCTCCGACACAGATCGCAGACAGGGAGCTCGAGGCCGATTGGCTTCAGTACATTCACAGGGTGGGTCCACACATAGGTTTGGATCCTATCAGGCTCATGGAGGAGCTCGCTGCATTTCGTTTCGGCATGGGCACATTCGGCCACCCGGCTGCCCAGGATCCAGAGAGGAGGCAGCTACCCATTACCTGGTGGACCATGTTCGGTAGCACATACCCATCTATACAGCGTCTTGCACTGCGTGTCCTTTCTCAGGTATGCATCTCATTTTATCCTCCATTTTTTGTGTTTCGTTGAAGTTTCACCTTTGCCACAATGTGCTGAAGTATTTCAATGCACGCACCACAGGACTGTGCTGCCTCCGTGTGTGAGCGTAATTGGAGCACATGGGCACTGATTCACACGAGGAGAAGAAACCGGTTGTCAGTGAGTCAGTTGGAGCGGTTGGTGTTCTGTAGCACCAACGCACGTCTCGCCAGGAGGCTTCCGACCATTACGAGCGCATTGCAGGTGATAAGCTAATCTTTCATAGCATGTTGGTTGACTCCTGGTATGTTGATTTCATTTCTTGAAAAAGTTGTCTCTCTGACATGCAAATTTTAAACCTTGCAGACGAAGATATCTGATTTGGAGCGCCAGGTTGACTTGCCTACGGACAGCACCCATCCCATGCCTGCAGATGACCTGGGCACACAGTTGATGGCAGAGAGAGAGAGGGAGCTTGCCGAGATGAGAGAGAGAGAGCTTGGGCTTGAGCACAGAGAGCCCCCATTGTATGAGGCAGATGAGCCAGTGTCAGAGGATGAGCATGATGAGGATGAGCCCATTCGGGTTGTGTTTGCCAGACCAGAGAGGGATGAGGCAGATTATACAGGTGCAGGGCACACGCCACGGGCAGGGGTCACAGGTGCATCACGTGGCAGAGGTGGGACACATGGCACAGGTTATACCGGCAGACAGGCAGGGCACACAGGGGGGGGCAGTGGCATACCTACCTATGTCGACATGATGGAGGAGGCTCTTGATAGAGGGCAGAGTGGTTTAGATGCTGGTCCCGCAGATGTTTGGATGCATGCAGCACAGAGTCATGGCCGTTACTACGACAGCACACCAGAGGAGGCACCTGATGACTTTCATTGCACAGATTGGGAGGCCATGCAAGGTCTACAGGGTGCACATGATGAGGCACGGGATGAGGCTTGGGTTGATTCAGGGGTTGGTGCACAGGATGATTCAGAGGTCGGTGCACAGGATGATTTAGAGGCTGGTGCACAGGATGAGTCCCAGAGCCCAGAGCATTTGTATTCGGATGCCCAGCTGGCCGACTTGGTTGCCACATTGGATTCAGAGGCCCAGCAGATGCCGAGTGTCAGGGCGCCCCCATCATCTCTTGCCAGCATGCCACACACAGAGTCCCAGCCAGAGCAGCCGCATGAGGTGCCTACAGTTCCTCCAGCTCCTCAGAGGGTGTATGTGCGTCGCACAGCTCCTCCAGTGCCACCGATGCCATTTAGGCCTGCATCCCCTCCATCGCCGTCCACTTCTGCAGCACCAGGTCTCCATGGCAGGCCACCATCTGTGCCCAGGTTTTCTCTTGCAGCGCCCACATCCACAGTGTCTCCTCCAGTGGCAGCACCCACGTCACATCCTCCTCCTTTGGCAGCACCCAGGATGTACCAGTACCGGCCACCACAGCGCCCCTTTCAGTACATATCGCCACTGTACTCGCCTCCTGCACAGCCAGTTCCTCCACCTGCAGCAGCCCCACGGGCACACACTCCACGAGCTCATCCTCCTCGCTCAGTTGCACAGGGAGTTCCCTCTTTTGCTTCCCTATCCCAGCCGGCCTCAGCTTGGGCCCAGCCTAGCCAGCCAGGTGATTTGCATGGGGGTGACGAGGCATTGACAGCTCCTCTTGTCCGCAAGAGACCAGGCAGGCCCAAGGGTGCACCGAACAAGAAAGGCAAGGCACAGAAACTGCCAGGGAGGAGAGGACGACCACGCAGGGCTCCAGGTACAGGTAGAGGTGCAGTATCACAGCCAGTTGGAGCAGGTGTTGTTGGTTTGGCCTGCTTGGGGGCTGATGCGGAGGCTGATTGGGAGGATGAGGATGACGAGTCTTCCCCCTCGGATACACAGCCCATGCCAGTTCCAGACAGGCAGAGATATCGGCTGCGAGAGTCAGCTCGGGGCCCTGAGTTGTCTCCAGAGCATTCGTCTGAGTCAGAGCCAGAGCATTGATTGTGGCTCTATTGTTTTAGTTTCAGTAGTTTGTCTCTAGCAGTCGGTCTACCATTGTACTCAGATGATTTTTCACATTATATACAGTGTTTGGCCTACATTATTTGCTGCACATTGTGCGTATGTCGCTCTGTACATGTGATGCTTTATTTTATGTTGAAGAATTCTATGTGCGTGTGTGAATCCTATTTTCATTTAATTTCGTTTGAAGTGAATGCTAGCTTCACATAGATGCACCTACATCATGAGCACAGCAATCACCCCTACACCCCAAACGACATTGAATAAACACATGTAATACATCTGCATTTAAAAAAATTACAAACATTGCATCTTACATGACCAGGCTCGCGTTGCACAAAAAACAACTATGTATATATTCAACCGTTGTATCAGGATAACATCACATATACTGTCATTTTTTTAAGCAGCCATCTAGTTATTTGCTGCACCATAAACTGCCGAAAACTACATAGCAACAGTCCGCCACATACGGGTGGACCTCATCTATTCTAAACATCCCTCACTGATCCTCCACCGACTCCTCGCCCTCGTCTGGTGCATTGTTTTGTCGCTCTTGCTCTGCCTCCCGGTTAGCCCGAGCTGCCTCCTGGTTAGCCCGACGTCTGGCCGCCCTTTCCCTGACCATGATGAGCTGCCGTCGTGTGAAATTCATTCCGATCTGCTCATCCAGATCCAGCTCGACAGCGGGGACAGGATCCACAGCGGGGGCGGGTGGCTCCGGTTCCGGATTTCTCTGTCGAGTCTGTCGCAGCATCTCTCGGATATCTGCCTCTTGCTTCCGATGCCTCTCGTTGTGCCTTCGGATATCTTCCTCAAGCTTTCTCCTGGCTTCGCCCTCGGGCTTCGGTGGTATTCGCTCAGCCATCTCGATCGACCTTCTCCTCACAGCACCCTGATCCTTGAACACCCTCTCACAGCACCCTGGCTCTCAAACAGCCTCTCACAGCCTGTCACCGGCTCTCTCACTGTCTATCACTAGCCCTCTCACAGCCTCTGAAAATGCCGACCACAATGGCATTGTGAGTGCCTATTTATCCCCACAGCCTGATCGGCCATGTGGATCCCCATCATCCCTCCATGTGCCTCCGTACCCGCCCCCATGTGATGCTCCCCCCTGTGTTGGTCTCCCATTGGGCCCATGGTCTGCTCACCCACAATGCCCATGTGCCTCTGTACTTGCCCCCATGTGATGCTACCCCCCTGTGTTGGTCTCCCATTGGCCCCTCGGTCTGCTCACTCGCAGTGCCCATGTGCCATTGCAACGGTCCCCTGCATCATGTACTGTACCCTCTTTTTTTACACCCAGAACCCCCTCTTTTTACTTTTTTTTGTCCTTTTTTGGTAGTTAATATGCAAAAAAAATTACTAAAAATATATTAAAAAATAAAAAAAAATATTAAAAATGGTACCGCCCTGGTACCGCGGATCCCAGGGCGGTACCGTACCGGCGGTACCACTGATATGGTACCGGCGGTACCATACCAGCGGTACCAGAGGGTACTATGATATATATATATATATATATATATATATATATATATATATATATCATAGGTCCCGCGGTACTGGGTACCGCGGATCCCTGTACCGCGGGACCGTACTGGTACCGCGGTACCATCATGGTACCGCGGTACCATAATATATTAATATAATTAATATTTAATATTTTTTCAAATTTTTTTAAACCTAATCTACCCGCCCCCCTCGCTTCTTCTCTCCCAATTTTTTTCCAGCCATCGTTGCCCTGCCTTCGCTATTGGTTTTGCTGCCCTGCCTTCCCTGCCTTGCGTCTGATTTGCGTCGCCCTACGCCAACAGACCGCCTTGCCTTGCATCTGATTTGCAAGAACCTGCCTTCGTCCATTTTCAGCGTCTCTCACACAGTGTACCCTGCTGTTTTTTTTCCAGCGTTTTGTCCTTAGTTTTCTCCATCACAATGGTGCAATCCGACCTTTCCGGTCTGTGGGACGAGGTAGACATTGTCGGGCGGGTTGCCGACAAGGCCAACAAGACCGGTCAGAAGATCGTGCGCTGCCGATACTGTCTCGTCGAGTTTGCTGCATCCCTCACTCGCCTTAAAGGCCATCTGCTCGGTGCACACGCCAAAAATGGTGCCACCTTGAATGCTGCCCCTTGTGGCAGCATGACCGTCCCCGACAGGCAGCGACTACTGGACACCTACGGGCCGCGGCTCGTGGCAGGGGAGAACACCATTTCGGAGGGCATTCTCCGATTTTGCACCGCTCCTTATGTGGCTGTTCCAGAGTTGCTGCCTGCTTGGCTGGCACGCACGAGGAGAGGGAGTGCATCCTCCTCCGGTCCCTTTGCCCCTCATCCCCCTCAGACAGTTCTGCCTCACGCACCCCCATCTGCTCAGATTCCGGTGGATCCCGTCCCATCGCGTCCGCCAGTTGCCACTGCGGTTCCACCACCACCCACTGTTGCTCGCACTCCACCAGTCTACGACTTTCTCATGGACTCTCCGCCACCCGAGCAGGCCCAGGATGCTACTGGGCGGGCCTTCGAGGATGTGGAAGAGATCCCTTCTTCCTTCCCTTCCCATCCGGATGACCTCCTCAGCCAGCAGTTTTCGTACCCCATGCCAGATGTTGCCCCTCCACCACTGCACCCCACCTATGCTGCTGCACCCATCCCTGCCAGTGCATCCCACTCTCCCCATTCCACGTCTACAGCCGATGCATCCACCAGTGCCCAGCCTGTCGCGTCATTGTCCATTCCCGTCACGGTTGGTGCACCGTGCTGGAGGTCCACCACCCGTCGCACACCAGGGAGAGCCCTTGTGCAGCAGACCATTCGCGGCGTGCATCAGCCGCACATGGACAGAGAGGCCACACAGGCCGTGGCCAGTCTGATTTACGAGCTGAACCTGCCCTTCGCCATCACCGACTCTGAGCCCTTCAGAAGGGCCTTCCGCCTTGCACAGTCTGTCAGCCCTAGCTGGAGAGTCCCTAGTTTCAGAGGTTGTCCGCACACACATGCTGAGGGATAGGGTTGAGTCCTTGTCTAGGGAGATGGAGCCTCTACGTCGGCACTGGGCCACTTACGGTTGCAGCATCATGTCCGATGGCTGGACTAATGTCAGGAGGAGGCCGATCCTCAACATACTGGTCTCCAGCTGCACGGGCACACAATTTTTGAGGGCAGTGGATTGCAGCAGGGGGGGGGGGGAGTCATATCTGCAGAGTTCATGTTTGATGTCATCAGGTCTTCCATCCTAGCCATAGGCCCACAGCATGTCGCCATGGTGGTGACGGACAATGTCATGAATTGCATTCAGATGGGTGTACTGCTAGAGGCCGAGTTCCCTCATATTGTTCATACCCCCTATGCAGCCCACGGCATAGACCTTCTGATGGGGGACATTGGAGCACTTCCCTGGGTTAGAGCCATCGTCCGGGAGGCCCTCTTCCTGGTGACTTTTGTCACCAGAAAGAGGCGTGTTCTTGCCATGTTCCGGGTGTTCAGCCATTTGGACCTCCGTAAGCCAGCCCCCACACGCTTTGCATTCGACTTGGTGGTCATCGACCGTTTGATCAGGTGCAGGGCCCAGCTTCTACAGATGGTTGCCAGTGATCTTTGGGGTGCCAGTACGTTTCCGCACACTGAGGATGGGGAGCACTTTTCTTCCACGGTGAGGGGAGACCAGTTCTGGAGGGATGCACAAACATTGTCAGGACTGCTTCGACCACTCTACATTGTGCTCCGCATGGCTGACAGCGAGGGGTCGACACTTGGACTGGTGTACGAGCTCATGGACCGGATTGGACAGTTCCTGCAGCTGCCCATCTTGCAGCCAGAGAGGTAAGCGGTACAGTGTTGTAATTGACCTTTATCTTTTCAGTACTTGCTAGTTTGTTTTTCTGTCAATGTTAAGTTAGTATGCCCTAAACCACATGCCCCTCACCTGCAGGATGACAGAGCTGAAGTTCATATGGGAGATGCGATGGAACTACTTCCACAGGAGTATCCACAACGTTGCACACATGCTGCATCCCCTCTTCCTCTCTCCGACACAAATCGCAGATAGGGAGCTCGAGGCCGATTGGCTTCAGTACATTCACGGGGTGGGTCCACACATAGGTTTGGATCCTAGCAGGCTCATGGAGGAGCTCGCTGCATTTCGTTTCGGCATGGGCACATTTGGACACCCGGCTGCCCAGGATCCAGAGAGGAGGCAACTACCCATTACCTGGTGGACCATGTTCGGTAGCACATACCCATCTATACAGCGTCTTGCATTGCGTGTCCTTTCTCAGGTATGCATCTCATTTTATCCTCCATTTTTGTGTTTCGTTGAAGTTCCACCTCTGCCACAATGTGCTGAAGTATTTCAATGCACGCACCACAGGACTGTGCCACCTCCGTGTGTGAGCGTAATTGGAGCACATGGGCACTCATTCACACGAGGAGAAGAAACCGGTTGTCAGTGAGTCAGTTGGAGCGGTTGGTGTTCTGTAGCACCAACGCACGTCTCGCCAGGAGACTTCCGACCATTACGAGCGCATTGCAGGTGATAAGCTAATCTTTCATAGCATGTTGGTTGACTCCTGGTATGTTGGTTTCATTTCTTGATAAAGTTGTCTCTCTGACATGCAAATTTTAAACCTTGCAGACGAAGATATCAGATTTGGAGCGCCAGGTTGACTTGCCTACGGACAGCACCCATCCCATGCCTGCAGATGACCTGGGCACACAGTTGATGGCAGAGAGAGAGAGGGAGCTTGCCGAGATGAGAGAGAGAGAGCTTGGGCTTGAGCACAGAGAGCCCCCATTGTATGAGGTAGATGAGCCAGTGTCAGAGGATGAGCATGATGAGGATGAGCCCATTTGGGTTGTGTTTGCCAGACCAGAGAGGGATGAGGCAGATTATACAGGTGCAGGGCACACGCCACGGGCAGGGGTCACAGGTGCATCACGTGGCAGAGGTGGGACACATGGCACAGGTTATACCGGCAGACAGGCAGGGCACACAGGGGGGGGCAGTGGCATACCTACCTATGTCGACATGATGGAGGAGGCTCTTGATAGAGGGCAGAGTGGTTTAGATGCTGGTCCCGCAGATGTTTGGATGCGTGCAGCACAGAGTCATGGCCGTTACTACGACAACACACCAGAGGAGGCACCTGATGACTTTCATTGCACAGATTGGGAGGCCATGCAGGGTCTACAGGGTGCACATGATGAGGCATGAGATGAGGCTTGGGTTGATTCAGGGGTTGGTGCACAGGATGATTCAGAGGTTGGTGCACAGGATAATTTAGAGGCTGGTGCACAGGATGAGTCCAAGAGCCCAGAGCATTTGTATTCACATGCCCAGCTGGCCGACTTGGTTGCCACATTGGATTCAGAGGCCCAGCAGATGCCGAGTGTCAGGGCGCCCCCATCATCTCTTGCCAACATGCCATGCACAGAGTCCCAGCCAGAGCAGCCGCATGAGGTGCCTACAGTTCCTCCCGCTCCTCAGAGGGTGTATGTGCGTCGCATAGCTCCTCCAGTGCCACCGATGCCATTTAGGCCTGCAGCCCCTCCATCGCCGTCCACTTCTGCAGCACCAGGTCTCCATGGCAGGCCACCATCTGTGCCCAGGTTTTCTCTTGCAGTGCCCACATCCACAGTGGCTCCTCCGGTGGCAGCACCCACGTCACATCCTCCTCCTTTGGCAGCACCCAGGATGTACCAGTACCGGCCACCATAGCGCCCCTTTCAGTACATATCGCCACTGTACTCGCGTCCAGTTCCTCCACCTGCAGCAGCCCCACGAGCACACACTCCACGAGCTTATCCTCCTCGCTCAGTTGCACAGGGAGTTCCTTCTTTTGCTTCCCTATCCCAGCCGGCCTCAGCTTGGGCCCAGCCTAGCCAGCCAGGTGATTTGCATGGGGGTGACGAGGCATTGACAGCTCCTCTTGTGCGCAAGAGACCAGGAAGGCCCAAGGGTGCACCGAACAAGAAAGGCAAGGCACAGAAACTGCCAGGGAGGAGAGGACGACCACGCAGGGCTCCAGGTACAGGTAGAGGTGCAGTATCACAGCTAGTTGGAGCAGGTGTTGTTGGTTTGGCTTGCTTGGGGGCTAATGCGGAGGCTGATTGGGAGGATGAGGATGACGAGTGTTCCCCTGGGATACACAGCCCATGCCAGTTCCAGACAGGCAGAGATATCGGCTGCAAGAGTCAGCTCGGGGCCCTGAGTTGTCTCCAGAGCATTCGTTTGAGGCAGAGCCAGAGCATTGATTGTGGCTCTGTTGTTTTAGTTTCAGTAGTTTGTCTCTAGCAGACGGTCTACCATTGTACTTAGATGATTTTTCACATTATATACAGTGTTTGGCCTACATTATTTGCTGCACATTGTGCGTATGTCGCTCTGTACATGTGATGCTTTATTTTATGTCGAATTCTATGTGCGTGTGTGAATCCTATTTTCATTTAATTTCGTTTGAAGTGAATGCTAGCTTCACATATATGCACCTACATCATGAGCACAACAATCACCCCTACACCCCAAACGACATTTCATAAACACATGTAATACATCTGCATTTAAAAAAATTACAGACATTGCATCTTACATGACCAGGCTCGCGTTGCACAAAAAACAACTATGTATATATTCAACTGTTGTATCAAGATAACATCACATATACTGTCATTTTTTTAAGCAGCCATCTAGTTATTTGCTGCACCATAAACTGCCGAAAACTACATAGCAACAGTCCGCCACATACGGCTGGACCTTATCTATTCTAAACATCCCTCACTGATCCTCCACCGACTCCTCGCCCTCGTCTGGTGCATTGTTTTGTCGCTCTTGCTCTGCCTCCCGGTTAGCCCGAGCCCGACGTCTGGCCGCCCTTTCCCTGACCATGATCAGCTGCCGTCGTGTGAAATTCATTCCGATCTGCTCATCCAGATCTAGCTGGACAGCGGGGACAGGATCCACAGCGGGGGCGGGTGGCTCCGGTTCCGGATTTCTCTGTCGAGTCTGTCGCAACATCTCTCGAATATCTGCCTCTTGCTTCCGATGTCTCTCGTTGTGCCTTCAGATATCTTCCTCAAGCTTCCTCCTAGCTTCGCCCTCGGGTTTCGGTGGTATGTGCTCTGCCATCTCGATCGACCTTCTCCTCACAGCACCCTGGTCCTTGAACACCCTCTCACAGCACCCTGGCTCTCAAACAGCCTCTCACAGCCTGTCACCGGCTCTCGCTTGCTCTCTCACTGTCTATCACTAGCTCTCTCACAGCCTCTGAAAATGCCAACCACAATGGCATTGTGAGTGCCTATTTATCCCCACACAGCCTGATCGGCCATGTGGATCCCCATCATCCATCCATGTGCCTCTGTACCTGCCCCCATGTGATGCTCCCCCCATGTGTTGGTCTCCCATTGGCCCCATGGTCTGCTCACCCACAGTGCCCATGTGCCTCTGTACCTGCCCCCATGTGATGCTCCCCCCCTGTGTTGGTCTCCCATTGGCCCCATGGTCTGCTCACCCACAGTGCCCATGTGCCACTGCACCAGTCCCCTGCACCATGTACTGTACCCTTTTTTTTTACACCCAGTACTCCTTTTTTTTTCCATTTTTTTGTCCTTTTTTGGTAAGTAGTAGACAAAAAAAAATTATTAAATATATTAAAAAAATAAAAAAAATATTAAAAATGGTACCGCGGATCCCAGGGCGGTACCGTACCGGCGGTACCACTGATATGGTACCAGTGGTACCATGAGGTACTATGATATATATATATATATATATATATATATATATATATATATCATAGTGGCACGTGGTACCGCCATTATGGTACCGCGGTACCATAATGGTGGAACCGCGGTTATGGTGCTGTCCTCAGACCAGCGGTACCGGGGCGGCACCACAAAAATAATATTTTATTATTATTATTATTATTATTTTTTAATAAAAAACCCTTTTAACAGGCTAATACAGGGTAAAAAATTCAGGAAAAAAAAGGGTTAGGGTTTAGAAAAAAGATGTTACTGTACAGGGGGACTGTATTGGGGGCACTGTGGGAGACCAGACCTTGTGGTCAATGGGAGTGCAGCATGTGGGGGGGCAGCAAATCCGGACAGGTACACCGTCACATGGGCACTGTGGGGGAGCAGACCACGGACCCAATCGGAGTGCAACATGTGGGGAGCAGCAAATCCGGACAGGTACACTGTCACATGGGCACTGTGGAGGAGCAGACCACGGACCCAATCGGAGTGCAGCATGTGGGGGAGCAATACATGGGGCAGGTACAGTAGAACATGGGATCAACAACTGCAAATGGAGAAACGCTGTGGGGTTAAATAGGCACTCACGAGGCAGTGAGAGAGCCAGTGAGAGGCTGTGAGAGAGAGGCTATGGGCGGCATTGTGAGAGGCTATGAGAGAGAGCCAGTGACAGGTATCATCAAGAGGCATTGTGAGAGGCTGGGTGCTGCCAAAGGAGGAGCCGATGCCGTGGGTGCTGCCAAGGAAGGAGGATGTGCAGTGGGTGCTGTCACTGGAGGAGCTACTGTGGATGTGGGCGCTGCAAGAGAAAATCTGGGCACAGATGGTGGCCTGCCATGGAGACCTGGTGCTGCAAAAGTGGATGGCGATGGAGGGGCTGCAGGCCTCAATGGCATCGGTGGCACTGGAGGTGCTGTGCGGCGCACGTACACCCTCTGAGGAACTGCAGGAACTGCAGGCACCTCGTGTAGCTGCTCTGGCTGAGACTCTGTGTAGGGCATGCTGGCTAGCTCTGGGCTCTGGGACTCATCATGTGCACCATCCTCTGGATCATCCTGTGCCTCATCCTGTGCATGTTGCGGACCCTGCATGGCCTCCCAATCGGTACAATCAAAGTCATCTGGTGACTCCTCTGGTGTGCTGTCGTAGAAATGCCTGACTCTGTGATGCACGCATCCAAGCAGCTGCGGAAGGTAAGCCCAAATCACTCTGCCCCCTATCAAGAGCCTCCTCCCTCATATCAACATAAGAAGGTATGCCACTGGCCCCCCCTGTGTGCCCTGCCTGTCTCCCCGGTATAATCAGTGGTATGTGACCCACCTCTACCACGTGATGCACCTGTGACCCCTGCTCTAGGCGTGTGCCCAACACCTATATCATATGCCTCATCCCTCTCTGATCTGGCGAACACAGCCCGAACGGGCTCATCCTCATGCTGATCATCCTCTGACACTAGCTCATCTGCCTCGTACAATGGAGGCTCTCTGTGCTCAAGCCCAAGCTCTCTCTCTCTCTCTCTCTCATCTCGGCAAGCTCCCTCTCTCTCTCTCTGCCATAAGCTGTGTGCCCAGGTTATCTGCAGGCATGGGATGGGTGCTGTCCGTAGGCAAGTCAACCTGGCGCTCCAAATCTGATATCTTCGTCTGCAAGGTTAAAAATTTGCATGTCAGAGAGAATTTGATCAAGAAACGAAACCAATGCATAAGTCGTCAACCAACATGCTCCGGGAGAATAACTAATCACCTGCAATGCGCTCGTAATGGTCGCAAGTCTCCTGGCGAGGCGTGCGTTGGTGCTACAGAACACCAACCGCTCCAACTGACTCACTGACAGCCTGTTTTTTCTCCTCGTGTAAATGAGTGCCCATGTGCTCCAATTGCGCTCACACACGGAGGCAGCGCAGTCCTGTGGTACGTGCATTGAAATGCTTCAGCACATTTGCACGGGTGGAACGTCAACGAAACACAGCAATGGAGGATAAAATGAGATGCATACCTGAGAAAGGACACGCAGTGCAAGACGCTGTATAGATGGATATGTGCTACCGAACATGGTCCACCAGGTAATGGGAAGCTGCCTCCTCTCTGGATCCTGATCAACCGGGTGGCCGAACGTGCCCATGCTGAAACGAAATGCAGCGAGCTCCTCCATGAGCCTGATAGGATCCAAACCTATGTGTGGACCCACTCTGTGAATGTACTGAAGCCAATCGGCTTCGAGCTCCCTGTCTGCGATCTGTGTTGGAGAGAGGAAGAGGGGATGCAGCATGTGTGCAACGTTGTGGATACTCCTGTGGAAGTAGTTCCACCGCGTCTCCCAGATGAACTTCAGCTCGGTCATCCTGCAGGTGAGAGGCATGTTAAAACCTGGGCATTACGTAAAAATGTAACATTGACTGAAAAACAAGCTAGCAACCACTGAAAAGATAAAGACCAATTACATTATTGTACCGCTTACCTCTCTGGCTGCAGGATGGGCAGCTGCAGGAACTGTCCGATCCGGTCCATGAGCTCATATACTAGTCCAAGTGTCGACCACTCGCTGTCAGCCATGCGGAGCACAATGTAGAGTGGTCGAAGCAGTCCTGACGTTGTTTGTGCATCCCTCCAAAACTGGTCTCCCCTCACCGTGGAAGAAAAGTGCTCCCCATCCTCAGTGTGCTGAAACGTACTGGCACACCAAAGATCACTAGCAACCATCTGTACAAGCTGTGCCCTGCACCTGATCAAACGGTCGATGACCACCAAGTCAAATGCAAAGCGTGTGGGGGCTGGCTTCTTGAGGTCCAACTGGCTGAACACCCGGAACATGGCATGAACACGCCTCTTCCTGGTGACGTTTGTCACCAGGAAGAGGGCCTCACGGACGATGGCTCTAACCCAGGGAAGTGCACCTATGTCCCCCATCAGAAGGTCTATGCCGTGCGCTGCACAGGGGGTACGAACAATGTGAGGGAACTCGGCTTCTAGCAGTACACCCATCTGAATGCAGTTCGTGGCATTGTCCGTCACTACCGTGACGACATGTGGGCCTATGGACAGGATGGAAGACCTGATGACATCAAACATGAGCTCTGCAGATATGACTCTCCCCCCCTACTGCAATCCACTGCCCTCAAAAACTGTGTGCCCATGCAGCTGGAGACCGATATCTTGAGGATCGGCCTCCTCCTGACGTTAGTCCAACCATCGGACATGATGCTGCAACCGTAAGTGGCCCAGTGCCGACGTAGAGGCTCCATCTCTCTACACAATGGCTTGACCCTATCCCTCAGCATGTGTGTACGGACAACCTTTGAATTAGGGACTCTCTAGCTAGGGCTGAGAGACTGTGCAAGGCGGAAGGCCTTTCTGAAGGGTTCAGAGTCGGTGATGGCAAATGGAAGGTTCAGTTCATAAATAAGATTGGCCATGGCCTAATGGTCCTCTCTATCCATGTGCGGTTGATGCGCGCTGTGAATGTTCTGCTGCCTAAGAACTCTCCCAGCTGGGCAATGGGTTGCGGACCTCCAGCACGGTGTACCAAACGTGACGGGAATGGATGATGACGCGATAAGCTGGGCACTAGTGGATGCATCAGCTGTAGACGTGGAATGGGGAGAGTGGGATGCACTGGTCGGGATGGGTGCAGCAGCATAAGTGGTGTACACTGGTGGAGGGGGAACATCTGGCACGGGATACGAAAACTGCTGGCTAGGGAGGTCATCCGGATGTGAAGGGAGGGAGGAAGGGATCTCCTCAACATCCTCGAAGGCCTCGTCACTGGCATCCGGGGCCTGCTCCTGCTCGGGTGGCGGAGAGTCCATGAGAAAGTCGTAAACTGGGGGAGTGTGAGCAACAATAGGTGGTGGTGGAACCGCAGTGGCAACTAGCGGACGCGATGGGACGGGATCCACCGGAATGGGTGCAGATGGGGGTGCGTGAGGCGGAACTGTCTGAGGCGGATGAGGGGCAAAGGGAATGGACGAGGACGAGGATGCACTCCCTCTCCTCGTGCGTGCCAGCAAAGCAGGCAGCAACTCGGGGTCAAGCACGTAAGGGGCGGTGCAAAACCGAAGAACACCCTCCGAAATGGTGTTCTCCCCCGCCACAAGACGTGGCCCGTAGGTATCCAGAAGTCTTTGCCTGATGGGAACAGACATGCTGGCACAGGGGGCAGCATTCAATGTGCCACCATCATTGGCGCGTGCGCCGAGTAGGTGGCCTTTAAGGCGACCTCGTCCCACAGATCGGCAAGGTTGGAATGCACCATCTCTGTAGAAGGAACTGGAGAAAGAAGGCAGAGATCTCTGTGAGTGCGATAGGGGTTGGAAGGCTTGAGAAAACCACAACAAAGGCCGAAATAGCAATAGCAGGGGCAGACGCGATCAGTGCAACGTGAAGACAGTATGATGGCGAGGAGTGGGCATACAACAGAGAGGGCGCGAACAGCAGGGAGGGTGCGGACAGCAGGGCGATGGGTAGGGAGAGAGATGAAGCGAGGGGGTGAGATTAGGTTAAAAAAAAAAATTAATATATTAAATAATAAAAAATATTATATTTAAAAAAATAATAAATATTGTGGTACCGCGGATCAGTATGGATCCGCGGTATCGGGATCCGCAGATCCCAGTACCGCTGGATCTATGATATATATATATATATATATATATCATAGTACCCCATGGTACCGCCCATAGGTCCCGCGGATCCTGGTTGTCCTCTCTTCCCTATAGGGCCCTGCGAGGTCATCCTCTCTTCCCTGGCTGTTTCTGTGCTCTGCCTTTCTTGTTCGGTGCACCCTTGGGCCTTCCTGGTCTCTTGCGGACGAGGGGAGCTGTCAATGCCTCATCACCCCCATGCAGATCACCTGGCTGGCTAGGCTGGGCCAAAGCTGAGGCCGGCTAGGATAGAGAAGCCAAAGATGGGTGACCCTGTGCAGCGGATAGTGGAGGATAGGTCCGTGGAGTGTGTGCCCGTAAGCCTGCTGCTGGTGGAGGAACTAGCTGTGGAGGAGCCATCCCTGTAGGAGGCAGGTATAGCGGTCTTACTGAAAGGGGCGCTGCGGTGGCCGGTACTGGTACATACTGGGTGCTGCCACTGGATGTGGGCGCTGCAAGGGAAAACCTGGGCACTGGAGCCACTGAAGGAGCCACTGTGGATGTGGGCTGGGCATAGATGGTGGCCTGCCATGGAGACCTGGTGCTGCAGAAGTGGATGGTGATGGAGGGGCTGCTGGCCTCAACGACATCGGTGGCACTGGAGGTGCTGTGCGGCGCACGTACACCCTCTGAGGAACTGGAGGAACTGCAGGCACCTCGTGTAGCTGCTCTGGCTGAGACTCTATGTAGGGCATGCTGGCTAGAGAGGATGGGGGCGACCTGACGCTCGGCATCTGCTGGGCCTCTGAATCCAACTCTGCAATCAAGTCGTCCAGCTGGGCATCCGAATATAAATGCTCTGGGCTCTGGGACTCATCATGTGCACTATCCTCTGGATCATCCTGTGCCTGATCTCGTGCCTCATCATGTGCACCATGCGGACCCTGCATGGCCTCCCAATCGGTACAATCAAAGTCATCTAATGCCTATGGCTCTGTGATGCACGCATCCAAGCAGCTGTGGAAGCTAAACCCAAATCACTCTGCCCCCTATCAAGAGCCTCCATCATATCAACATAAGAAGGTATGCCACTGGCCCCCCCTGTGTGCCCTACCCGTCTCCCGGTATAATCTGTGGCATGTGTCCCACCTCTACCACGTGATGCACCTGTGACCCCTGCTCTAGGCGTGTGCCCAACACCTGTATCATATGCCTCATCCCGCTCTGATCTGGCGAACACAACCCGAATGGGCTCATCCTCATCCTGATCATCCTCTGACACTGGCTCATCTGCCTCGTACAATGGAGGCTCTCTGTGCTCTAGCCCAAGCTCTCTCTCTCTCTCTCTCTCTCTCTCTCTCTCTCTCTCTCTCTCTCTCTCTCTCTCTCTCTCTCTCTCTCTCTCTCTCTCTCTCTCATCTCGGCAAGCTCCCTCTCTCTCTCTGCCATCAATTGTGTGCCCAGGTCATCTGCAGGCATGGGATGGGTGCTGTCCGTAGGCAAGTCAACCTGGCGCTCCAAATCAGATATCTTCGTCTGCAAGGTTTAAAATCTGCATGTCAGCGAGACAACTTTATCAAGAAATGAAACCAACATACCAGGAGTCAACCAACATGCTATGGGAGAATAGCTTTTCACCTGCAATGCACTCGTAATGGTCAGAAGTCTCCTGGCGAGATGTGCGTTGGTGCTATAGAACACCAACCGCTCCAACTGACTCACTGACAATCGATTTCTTCTCCTCGTGTGAATGAGTGCCCATGTGCTCCAATTACGCTCACACACGGAGGCAGCGCAGTCCTGTGGTACGTGCAATGAAATGCTTCAGCACATGTGCACGGGTGGAAGGTCAACGAAACACAGCAATGGAGGATGAAATGAAATGCATACCTGAGAAAGGACACGCAGTGCAAGACGCTGTATGGATGGATAGGTGCTACCGAACATGGTCCACCAGGTAATGGGAAGCTGCCTCCTCTCTGGATCCCGAGCAGCCGGGTGGCCGAACGTGCCCTTGCCGAAATGAAATGCAGCAAGCTCCTTTATGAGCCTGATAGGATGCAAACCTATGTGTGGACCCACCCTGTGAATGTACTGAAGCCAATCGGTCTCGAGCTCCTTGTCTGTGATCTGTGTCGGAGAGAGGAAGAGGGGATGCAGCATGTGTGCAACGCTGTGGATACTCCTATGGAAGTAGTTCCATCGCGTCTCCCAGATGAACTTCAGCTCGGTCATCCTGCAGGTGAGAGGCATGTGGTTTAGGGCATTACTAAAAAACTTAACACTGATAGAAAAACAAACTAGCGATTACTGAAAAGAGAAAGGCCAATTACATTACTATCCTGCTTACCTCTCTGGCTGCAAGATGGGCAGCTGCAGGAACTGTCCAATCCGGTCCATGAGCTCATATACCAGTGCAAGTGTCGACCCCTCGATGTCAGCCATGTAGAGCACAATGTAGAGTGGTCGAAGCAGTCCTGACAATGTCCGTGCATCCCTCCAGAACTGGTCTCCCCTCACCGTGGAAGAAAAGTGCTCCCCATCCTCAGTGTGTTGAAACGTATTGGCACGCCAAAGATCACTGCCAACCATCTGTAGAAGCTGTGCCCTACACCTGATCAGACGGTCGATGACCACCAAGTCGAATGCAAAGCGTGTGGGGGCTGGCTTACGGAGGTCCAGATGGCTGAACACCCGGAACATGGCAAGAACATGCCTCTTTCTGGTGACAAAAGTCACCAGGAAGAGGGCCTCCCGGATGATGGCTCTAACCCAGGGAAGTGCTCCAATGTCCCCCATCAGAAGGTCTATGCCATGGGCTGCACAGGGGGTATGAACAATATGAGGGAACTCGGCCTCTAGCAGTACACCCATCTGAATGCAATTCGTGACATTGTCCGTCACCACCATGACGACATGCTGTGGGCCTATGGCTAGGATGGAAGACCTGATGACATCAAACATGAACTCTGCAGATATGACTCTCCTCCACCTGCTGTAATCCACTGCCCTCAAAAACTGTGTGCCCATGCAGCTGGAGACCAGTATGTTGAGGATCGGCCTCCTCTTGACCTCAGTCCAGCCATCGGACATGATGCTGCAACCGTAAGTGGCCCAGTGCCGACGTAGAGGGCTCAGAGTCGGTGATGGCAAAGGGCAGGTTCAGCTCGTAAATCAGACTGGCCACGGCGTGTGTGGCCTCTGTGTCCATGTGCGGCTGATGCGCGCCGCGAATGCTCTGCTGCCTAAGAACTCTCCCAGCTAGGCGACGGGTAGCGGACCTCCAGCATGGTGCACCAAACGTGACGGGAATGGATGATGACGCAACAGGCTGGGCACTAGTAGATGCATCGGCTGTAGACGTGGAATGGGGAGAGTGGGATGCACTGGCAGGGATGGGTGCAGTAGCATAAGTGGGGTGCACTGGTGGAGGGGGAACATTTGGCATGGGATATGAAAACTGCTGGCTAGGGAGGTCATCCGGATGGGAAGGGAGGGAGGAAGGGATCTCCTCAACATCCTAGAAGGCCTTGTCACTGGCATCCCGGGCCTGCTCCTGCTCGGGCTGTGGAGAGTCCATGAGAAAGTCGTAAATTGGGGGAGTGCGAGCAATAGTGGGTGGTGGTGGAATTGCAGTGGCAACTAGCGGACGAGATGGGACGGGATCCACCGGAATGGGTGCAGATGGAGATGCGTCTAGCGGAATTGTCTGAGGGGGGTGAGAGACAAAGGGACTGGACGAGGATGCACTCCCTCTCCTCGTGCGTGCCAGCCAAGTAGGCAGCAACTCGAGGTCAACCACGTAAGGCGCGGTGCAAAACCGGAGAACACCTTTCGAAATGGTGTTCTCCCCCACCACAAGACGTGGCCCGTAGGCGTCCAGAAGTCGCTGCCTGACAGGAACGGACATGCTGGCACAGGGGGCAGCATTCAGTGTGCCACCATTTTTTGCGCGTGCGCCGAGTAGGTGGCCTTTAAGGCGAATGAGGGTGGCACTGAACTCAACCAGGCAATATCGACAGCGCACGATCTTTACACCGGACTTGTTGGACTTGTCGGGAACCCGCATGACAATGTCCACCTCGCCCCACAGATCGGCAAGGTTGGGATGCACCATTTTTGTAGAGGGAACTGGGGCAAAAAGGCAGAGATGATGGTGAGTGCGATAGGTGGCGGAAAGCTGGAAAATCCACAACAAAGGCCGAAATAGCAATAGCGGGGGTGGAAGCGATCAGTGCAATGCGAAGACAGTATGATGGCGAGGAGTGGGCGGACAGCACAGAGGGCGTGGACAACAGAGAGGGCGCGGACAGCAGCGCGATGGGCAGGGAGAGAGATGAAGCGAGGGGGGGGATTAAGTAAAAAAAAATATATATTAAAATATTAAATATTGTGGTACCACGGAACATTATGGATCCGCGGTACCACACGGGATCTGCGGTACCGGGATCCGCGGATCCTGGTACCGCTGGATCTATATATATATATATATATATATCATAGTTATCACTTCGCGGATCCCGGTACCGCTGGATCTATATATATATATATATATATATATATATATCATAGTTATCACTTCGAAACTAGTTCAATGCTTTCAACTCATTGCTTTTGTAGTCAATTTATAGATTCTTAAAGTTGTTCAGAAGAAAATCATCTGAATTATTGTAAATTCAAAATTTTTATAAGGTAGACTTCTCAATTCAAATTTCTGAAACTTGTTATTATATAATAATATACTCTAATTTCACAAATAGATATATATATCATAGTTGCAGCAGCGATTCTAGAATCGCAATTCGCAAATTGCAAAAAACAAATTTGTAAATGCATTGACTTTGGTATCAATATTGGAGAAAGTGCACACCATTGGGAGAATTTTGGTTTTGTGTAGGGAATAGGTCGTTGAAGACCTACACCGTTGCAATATAATGTTTAGTATATATTTTGTCAAAACTTATTTATGTATGTCTCCCATGGTGAAGCTTTTAAGATTTTTTTCTTGTATGATAACTATGTGTAGGTTCTCAATACTAACAAGGTGAAAGTATATAGAGTAGTAGTAATGATAATGTGTACGCTAAGAGTTTAGTTTGCATGAATCATTATGGACAAGCAATTTTTAGTTGATGTCATATTGGCTATCATCATTGATATGCAGGTAAAGGCCAAGGTTGGACCGTTCGGGCCATATGTACAACTTGGAGAGTCAACTGCAAAACAAAAACCAAAACGGTCAACAATTCCCAAGGTTCTTCTATAAGTACTTAGCTCAAGAGTTTTTGTATCTTTAATTTGTGGGAACCACGAATAATGTTTTGATATTAGAGGATATGAAGTGCACAATTTTGTATATTCAATTCTTCTCTTTTTATATAGGTATTCGTTTATTACCACTTTTTGACGTACGAATATAAATATGTTGAATCTCATTTATTGGAATAAAAGCTACCACATGCTTATGACTCTCTTGGGTGTGCATATGATTACTTCCTTGTTATTTGCTCTAGTTTCTCTACGACTTGATATAAGCAAAAAAAAACTCAACAATTTTGGTGCAGTTTAAGGACATGTATTTAAGGCTTACTGTGTTTTTAAGTTGTTTTGTTGATTGAGGCTGTTAATTACATTTGTATGCACGAAAAGTATGTTGGATGTGTTTGTTTTGACTAGATTGTATGAAACTTTCGAGGCTATAAATGAAACCATGAGTACTGCCATGCCATAAACAACGATGGTCGGGGCAAAGTTTAAAACAATTATTTACTAGCTAACAATGTGTAATAGTACCAATTACACAAATGTGTTATGGTCAATCATTAGAAAATTTGATAACTTTAGTAGCTTTATTTTGGACACAAAAATAAGAAATGGTTTAACATTAAAGCTATTTTCTTTGAACCATAAGAACCTTATATTGAACGAGATCAAATTTTTTTGGATTTAAACATTTTTAGCTTTAGGCTTTCCACACATGCAAACACGTCTTGATTTGAAAAAGCAATCAAGAAAGGTTTGGAGTCACTATTTCTCAGAATGCTCTAAGGTTGAAACACATTAACCATAAACGTAGCATACATAGTAAGTACTAAGTTGTAGGGGTTAGTATTAAAAAGAAGCCCTAAATTGTAATGCTTAGATTCGAATACTCATGTACTATATATTTCAATGCCATATTCTAAAAGTTGAATTAATATGTTTCTATTGTTCTTATCTATTGCATGTTGTGGTTTCTATGCTAGCTTGTCATTCTATGATGTTCCCTTCTTTTCCTTCGATTTCACTACCTTAGAGTTTTAGGTTTTTTAATGTCTCTAAGTTTGGATAAGTTAAAACATCGAAGTGTTGCTACTAGTTATGGACTCGGCTCATTACATTCGCCGCGTCCATTCACATTTACTTTGCTTTATGCATAAGCAGGCCTTGGGCCCTTTTTTATTCATTAGTGACACTTAGACTATATGGTTGGCCTTTGGCCTTATTATTCATTATTAGGCCATTTGGACATATTACTGGAGAGTGGGGGCCTTCTTGGAGGGCGCACTATCCCTAGCCACCGGAAGCTTCCTTTTAGGGCTTCCTCTTGGCTATAAGTAGGGAAACTGTGTCATTTGTTATTCAGATGATGATATTGATCTCTCTCTTTAGTCTCTTTAATCTCTCTCTTTCCTGCTTTCTAGGGTTAAGTCTTGCTTATGTGCTGCTTTCATAGCTTAAGTCTTGCTTATGTGATGCTTTCATAGCTTAGCTCTAGATCAGTTGTGGCTCTATTCGTAACTTGGTATCAGAGCACTTTCCTGATTGCTGAATTTCAGATATGATTTTCTGAATGGGTGCCCATTTTCCTTGCTGATTTTTCTCTCTTTGCTGAGGGCTTTCGTCTCTTTGCTTCAGCAACATTCAGCACAATTTGGAGGAGGACTAGCTCCCATCAGAGCATTTTCCAGTTCCTCTAGTTTTTACACCAGCAGCTGTTCCTTAGGTGATTTCTGACTTATTACATCAGTATGCTGTTGTCTTTTCAGAACCTACGACGCTACCACCATTACGTGACGTGAACCATCATATTGATTTGCGTCCTGGTTCTGCTCCTCCCTCCCGTCCCCCTTATCGTATGTCTCGATCTGAGCGTGATGAGCTTGCGCTCCATATTACTGCCTTGTTAGATCAGGGTCTCATTGTTCCTAGTCACAACCCTTTTGGTGCTCCTGTTCTCCTTATTAATAAGAAAGATGGTACCAAACGCCTTTGTATTGATTACCGTGCTTTAAATAAGTTGACTATTCGTAATCAGTACCCTAGTCCACACATGGATGACCTCTTTGACCAGCTCGGTACCTCTAAAATCTTTTCCAAGATAGACCTTTGTTCTGGATATTACCAAATCAAGATGCACCCTTCTGACGAACATAAGACTGCTTTTCGTACTCATCTTGGTTTATGTGAATTTCATGAGCTTCCTTTTGGTGTTACTAATGGCCCTCCTACGTTCCAGAATGTGATGAATAACGTCTTACGTCCGCTTCTTGGTCATTGTGTCTTGGTTTATTTTGATGATATTCTTATTTTTAGTCAGTCTCTTGCTGAGCATGTTGCCCATCTTTCCTCGGTTTTTCAGTTACTTGTACACCACCAGTTATTTGCTAAATTGTCTAAATGTTCTTTTGCTGTTTCTGAGATCGAGTTTCTTGGTTTTCTTATTTGTAATGGTCACATTCGTCTGAACCCTCATAAGGTTCAGGCCATCCAGGATTGGCCTATACCTACTGATATTCATCATGTTCGTATGTTTCTTGGGTTAGCCACTCACCTTCGTCGTCCAGTTCCTCATTTTGCCACTATCGCAGCTCCTCTTCATGCACTTTTGAAGAAGTCTAGTACTTTTCTGTGGACTCCTGATTGTCAGACAGCGTTTGATACTCTTCGTCGTGCTGTTGTTGATGCTGCCATTATGTGTTTACCACAGTTTGATCAGAAGTTTCTTGTTGAGACTGATGCTAGTAATGTTGCTTTGGGTGCTTTACTTCGCCAGTCACAATGTATTATTGCTTATGAGTCGCGTCGTCTTCGCTGTTATGAGCAACGTTATTTTGTGCATGAGAAAGAGCTTCTTGCTATTATCTATGCTCTTAAGAAGTGGCGTCATTATTTGTATCGAGTCCCATTTGACATTATTACTGATCACCAGTCTTTACGTTATCTGTTTTCTCAACGTGACCTTAGTGATTGTCAATTTCGTTGGTTGCAGTTTTTACAGTCTTTTAGTTTTTCCATATTGTATTGTCCTGGTCGTGCTAACAC
This sequence comes from Diphasiastrum complanatum, assembly GCA_029204225.1. Taxonomy (NCBI): domain Eukaryota; kingdom Viridiplantae; phylum Streptophyta; class Lycopodiopsida; order Lycopodiales; family Lycopodiaceae; genus Diphasiastrum; species Diphasiastrum complanatum. The sequence goes on along the minus strand of MU834947.1, from coordinate 2,695 downwards.
TGTTGTTGATGCATTATCTCGTCTTCCAGCTTTGTTGAATACACTTGTTTCTACTATTCCGCCATGTTTTGATGACCTACCTGCAGCATACCTTACATGTTCTGATTTTCGTGATGTTTATAGTTCTGCCCCACCTGTTTCGTCCCGTCCTCATCAGGTTTACTCCATTGTTGACAACCGTCTTTATCGTTATGATTCTCTTTGTATTCCTAGTTCCTTGGATATCCGTTCCCAATTGTTGTCGGATGCTCATTCCTCTCCTGTTGGGGGTCACTTTGGTTTTCAGAAGTCTTATGCTCGTCTCAAAGACCATTTCTATTGGCCCTCTCTTCGATCTGAGCTTGCTGTACTTATTCGTACCTGCCCTTTTTGTCTTCTTAATAAGTACTCCCGTGCTAAATCTGCTGGTTTGCTCCAGAGTTGGCCTATTCCTCTTCGCCAGTGGACTGATATATCTATGGACTTTATCCTTGGCCTTCCCCATACCCAGCGTGGTCACGATTCGTGTATGGTGGTAGTTGACAGGTTCTCGAAACAAGCACATTTTATACCAGTTCGCAGTACTATCATAGCAGAGCAGTGTGCACGTTTGTTCCTATCAGAGATTTTCCATCTGCATGGATTTCCTCGTACTATCCTTTCTGATCGGGATAGTAAGTTTACATCTATATTCTGGACAGAGCTTATGCGTATATTGGGTGTACAATTTTTTATGGGTTCTGCTTATCATTCTACTTCTGATGGGCAGTCTGAGGTCCTTAACAGGATCCTTGAGGATTATTTACGCCATTTTGTTACTCCTTCAGGGAAGGATTGGGATCAGCATTTATGTTTAGCAGAGTATAGCTATAATAGCTCTATTAGTACCAGCACAGGTGTCTCACCATTTTTATTATCTCATGCCTATGCACCTCTTTTACCTGGCATTCCTCTCCCTTCTGAGGATACACCTGTCACACTTGCATCTTTTCTATCAGGTGCTCGAGAGCTTATTACCCGGGCCAGTTCTCATTTACAGCATGTTCAGCAGCTTTATCAGACCTCAGTTGATCGTCACCGCCGCCATGTTGAGTTTCAGCTTGGAGATATGGTTTATCTACGCCTACGGTTTTGCACGTCATCATTTTGCCTAGGGCCATGCTTCTACTGAGAAGCTTGCACCACATTATTATGGGCCTTATCGCATTTTGGAGGTTCTTAGTCCAGTTACATATCGCTTACAGCTTCTTGCTTCCACACGCGCCTGTGATGTATTCCATGTCAGTTTATTACGTGCTGTTATTGAGGATGACGTTCCTTGTGATGCTAAGTTTCCTACTGCTCCAGAGTTATTTCCATTTTTACTTGCTGCTATATTACAGGTTTGTCTATACCATAGTCGACACCATCGGCAGATTTAGTTTTTGGTCCAGTGGGATGGTCGTCCTATTGAGGAGGCCACATGGGAGCCTATTGATGTCTTTTATCATACACTATCACTTGCGGATCAGGCTCGTGCGCTTGCTGCACTTGTTGATTCCTCTACATCAGATGTTGTTCTAACTGTTGATGCACTAGGGCTTGCTGCTACTTGATCCAGTTTCTTTTCGGCAGTTGGATCTTTTTCTTTTCTACCAGGGAGAGTTATGGACTCGGCTCATTACATTCGCCGCGTCCATTTACATTTACTTTACTTTATGCATAAGCAGGCTTGGGCCCTTTTGTATTCATTAGTGACACTTAGACTATATGGTTGGCCTTTGGCCTTATTATTCATTATTAGGCCATTTGGACATATTACTGGAGAGTGGGGGCCTTCTTGGAGGGCGCACTATTTTCCCTCCCAGTTGGGCCTTACTATAAGTAGGGAAACTGTGTCATTTGTTATTCAGCTGATGATATTGATCTCTCTCTTTAGTCTCCTTAATCTCTCTCTTTCCTGCTTTCTAGGGTTAAGTCGTGCTTATGTGTTGCTTTCATAGCTTAAGTCTTGCTTCTGTGATGCTTTCATAGCTTAGCTCTAGATCAGTTGCGGCTCTATTCGTAACTCTACTACTTAACAACTACTAACATATGATGATTTACTAGTGTAAGCATACAATTCATTGGTCTTTGCATTCTTAATATGGTATTGGTAAATAGATTAGGTTTTATTGGATAGATTTAAACTACTTCTACAACCAATTTTTTTTGTATTGTAGACATGTTGGTGGTCTTGAGTTCCAACAATTTATTTGCATTAGCATATCAAAAATCACTCATTTGCTTTGTGTATAGCATAGATATTATGGCCTAGATCACGTGGATGGTAAATGAGGAGATTTTTTTGGATGTTTTCAGTCAATGCGAGTGGAGGACATTGATCTGGATACTGCTTTAGAAATGCTCAAATATCCTCGAGATTTGGTAAGCTACTGAGCTCAAAACTAAAGACATCCAATATCAATCGTGAGATCACATTATATGGATTGTACAAGTATACAAAAGGGTTTGTTTTAGTATGCTTTTTCACCTAATTGAATGGATGCATATTATGCCTATTATGATCACCTTAAGAAAAAATTTGTTTGCATGACAAAAATGTTTCTTTGCAAATTTTAGGAGAATTTGCTTGTATGAACTTGTCTACCACACTTTGACATTGTAGCAACTTAATGACATACGGGTATTTGCTATTATCACTTACAGTCTCGCACTAGATGTATAGGTCTTGAAA